>JALAJA010000093.1:137500-188665 GCA_023376005.1 Doryteuthis pealeii | reverse complement strand
TATATATATATATATGTGTGTGTGTGTATGTGTATGTGTGTGTGTGTGTTTGTGTGTGTGGTTTTAAAAAGAGTGGACTAGTGAATATAGTCTGGCCGACAAGCCACTATGTCCTTTGTGAGGATCGATTTTAATTGCATGTCAACCTGCCTAGGGTTATTTTAGGGCTAGAGGATAAGGAAGAGCCTCCATCATTTGTTTGTATTTAGATTTTTGTGAAGGTGTTTCTTAACAGTTTTTTTTCTTTGCACACGGTTATATGATAATGTAATACGGCAAGTCTAGGATTTGAACAGGGGTCACCGATTCCATTTCTCCCGACAATACCCGCAATACTAGGCGCGCTCTTATCTGTATCTGTTGTAGATCTGCTCAAATAAATAGGGGCCATTACTTTCCGACGGTTCTTTGTATAACGACCTTTATTTTTTCTGATCGCTTGATACAAACTCTTTCTACTCGCTTTATATCGAATTTCTTTTTGGCAATAGGAATCGGTTATATCTATTTTCTATCTATTTTTTTTTTTTATAAAACGAAGCATATTTTTCTCTAGTAATTTCCACGTAATGAAAGACATTGTCGATTTTACCCATTCGTTACCGGCTGTAAAAACAACTGTTTCGTTTTGGTCCGCGCACACGCAAACAAAAACATACACGTGAAACTTTCATTGGGCTGACCCTAGCTATGCGACTGTAACCCCGCGGTTGTATAGACGTGCACAAAGGCTCGTGCTGATTGACACTGCGGAGAAGAAACGGCTATGGAAGTTGGGGGGGAAGGGGGCAAGCGGACGTAGTCACTGGCTAGTTGACGCCCTTTGGACAACGCCCAAGACATATGCACATGGCACAAGATTTTCACTACTAAATAAACGTCAAAGTGTTGAACACTTGGGTGTGTGACCGCTGTTTTCACAGCAGCGGCAGAATGGAAAAAGAACGGCCGAGAGGAGAATACTTACACGGTGAGAAGTGCTTCTTTGTATTGATCAGCAAACACTATTCATTCTCTGGCAATAACTAAACAGTACGGTTTTCATGCAGGAGGAAAAATACGTATTTGCCTCTGAAATAAATAAAAGCGATGCCCAAAGCGGTAATTGCTATATTTTTCTGTTTGACACTTGAAGTGTCAGTTTCAAAGGCCTTGCACTGAAAGATAAACACCTGCGGCGAATATATTGTTAGATGGTTTGTTATCATATAGCGCTCCACTAACTTGGCCTTGTGCCACATAATAAATGAATCAGAATCTAGAATGATTCATCATGCTCGTGGTAGGAAATGGTCACGGCAACCAGTGTAGGAGAAGCAAACCTCCTAATTCAAACCCGGTAAACTCCAAAAAACTTGACCTTGTGTCACATCTTGCTTGTTCAGAGGGTTGGTAAATACATTGGAATGGTCACGGCGAGGCGAGTTCTAATCTTGGACGAGGCTGTTTGTATTTCTCCTTTCAGTTATGAGTAAATAGTAGGGCAGACTGGGCTATATAACCTTGGTTAGGCAACCAGTGTAGGAGAAGCAAACCTCCTAATTCAAACCCGGTAAACTCCAAAAAACTTGACCTGTGTCACATCTTGCTCGTTCAGAGGGTTGGTAAATACATTGGAATGGTCACGGCGAGACGAGTTCTAATCTTGGACGAGGCTGTTTGTATTTCTCCTTTCAGTTATGAGTAAATAGTAGGGCAGACTGGGCTATATAACCTTGGTTAGGCAACCAGTGTAGGAGAAGCAAACCTCCTAATTCAAACCGGTAAACTCCAAAAAACTTGACCTTGTGTCACATCTTGCTCGTCAGAGGGTTGGTAAATATATTGGAATGGTCACGGCGAGACGAGTTCAAATCTTGGACGAGGCTATTTGTATTTATCCTTTCAGCTATAGGTGAAAACTGAGATCTTTAACCTCGGTTGGGCAATCACTTTAGAAGAAGCAAACTCTTAATTCATATCTGTTAGACTCCGAAAAAAAAATTGACCCTGTGTCACCTCCTACTCGAGCGGATGGCTGGTAAATATGTAAAAGATTCATGTTGAAGAACTATGGTCATTGAATCAATTTCGCGAGGCTATGGCTCGTAGTTCAACAGTCAGTGTACTAAACTCATGACCTTGTGCCATAATATCTAAAACAATTTTTACAAAGGTACTTTCTATATGTATTTATCCACCCTCAGCAATGGCAAGATGCAACTCAGAGTTAACTTTTAAGCGAAGTTTAACAGGTTCGAATCAAGGAGTTTCCTTCTAGACCAGTTGCTATACTAAAGTTAAAGAACCCAGTCTGCTCTACTATTTATCTATCATCATCATCATCATGTCGCGCATGCAGCACAGATATCCATGACAATCTTTCGCCAACCTTCCCTATCATTCATTGCACCTGGAGGTCCTCTGCGGAGCAACCAGCATCTTCGCATAGTTTGGTCAATGTAGGTCCTTGCTGGCGCCCCACACTTGCATGTCCATGTGTTGGCTTCCACAGGAGAACGTCGCTTAGGAGTTCAACCTTGCTTCTCCAGCAGTGTCCTGCATGCCTTGTCTGTCTCACTCGGATAGTTTGTGAGATGGGGGGCAGGTGACCGTACAGCTGTTTCCTTGTGGGGTGCTGTTTCCATGACTTGTTCAAGACTGCACGCAGCATTCTTGTGCAGCTCCCATTAGCAACGGGAAATAATTGGATGCATAACTTTCCCAAAGGTATTAGCGCGCTATGTGAAATGAAAGCGGCCTCGTATAGGATTGGAAATCATGTTGTCGTGTTCATTTTCTACGACGGTAACCATTACACAATGGTTACCTCCACTAGGTGTTTTCTATATAGAGATGATTAGCGAACTGGTTTTGCTAGGTCATTACTACTAATTTGACTCTTAGTCTGCTTCAATCATAGCCTTGTGTCAGACTACTCAAAACATTATTTTACAAAGCACCTAGATTTATAGCAATAGTAAATAAGTTTTTCTTTCTCAAGCCCATTGCTTGTATTTCAACCTTCATAGTTCTAATATTATAGCTTTATACTCTATATTCAAAACAATCTATACAAAGTGTCTTCTTATTGAACGAAAATAAGTAAATTATTTTCGCAAACACGTTGCTTGCAGTTGGATCCTCGGTGTGCTACAATCATGTCCTTAGGTCAGACTATTCAAAACCTATATTTATGCCTTCTTACTGAGTAATAGGGGCCGGGATAGCTCAGTCGGTAGAGCGTTCGGCTAGAAACCACAGGATTCCTAGTTCGATACCGACCTCGCCAACTCAGCGTATGAGTAGCACAGGGATCTGTGCGGTAAAGTAAGGAGCTGATGGTAGGTGTGGCGCTCCACCTCAGAGCCAAAAAACATCTCCTTGGTCTAGCGCTATTGAAAAGGGGATAGACTCCCTCGCTGATTGGCTGATACCGACTTTACGCCGCCCCGACGACTTTACTTACTGAGTAATAGTAAACAAGCAGTATTTTCGTGAGCACATTTCTAGTAGTTCAGTCTATAACCTTGTGCCAGACAATTTAAAATAAGCATACTTTTTACAAACATACTTTCTATAGAGTGCTAGTATGCTCCATTTTTTTCTTAGAAGAAAATATTTAGTAGTGCGGCCCATGGTGCGCTGCGATCATAGCCTTGTTTCAGACGAAGGAAAATGACATTTTACAATAGTGTATCCAACAACGTAATGGTAAACCTATTTATTTTGCAAGGTTACTTCTCGTAATTCGATCTAGTATGCGCTGCAATACTGGCCATGTGAAAGCCATTTCTCGTAGTTCGGCACATATTTGGTGGCCTTGTGTCAGCCTAATCAAAGCCACTTTTTAAAATATTTCAATAGCGCGATGGTAAACGTATTTACTTCGCAATGCCATTGCTCATAGTTCGGGCCAAAATTCACAGCAATCATGTCACATTAACGAAAACGACTTTTTACGAAAGTTTCATCGACAGCGTGGTGATAAACAGGCGTTCTTCGAAAACACGTTGCTCGTAGTTCGGCCGATGGTTTGCTGCAATCATGGCCTCGTGCCAGACTAACAAAAACGACATATTCGAATAGTGTCTTCAAAATCGGTCTAGTAAACCATTTGCTCCTAGTTCAGTATATGGTACATTGCAATTATGGCCTTGTACCAGACTAACCAAAATAACTTTTTTTTTTACGAAATTGTCTTCGATAGCACCATGGTAAACATACTTGCTTTGCAAGGTTATTTCTCGTAGTTATGCCTATGGTACGCTGCAAAGATGGCGTTGTGTCACACTAACCAAAACGGAGTCAGTGAGGTGATAAACTTGCTTGGTTCGTAAGGACGTTGTTCGTAGTTCGATATACGGTGTGCTGCAATCATGACCTTGTGCCAGACTAACCAAAACGATTTTTACAAAGACGTCTTTGAAAGTGAGGTGGTAAAGATACCGGCTTCACAAGGTGATTGCTCGTAGTGCGGTACAGGGTGCATTTCAATCGTCCTTTGCCAGACTAGCCGAAACAATTTCTTCAAAATTGCCCGCTACAGAAAATGCTCGGCTATCTAGTTCACGAGGAGCTTGCACGTGCGCATGAACCTCATTGTTTTTTCCTGGAATTAGGTTTTCGACTGATTAGAATACACTTACTGTACATTTATATTAGTAGCAGCAGCAGCAGCAGTAGTAGTAGTAGTAGTAGTAGTAGTTTACATAAAGCGAGGAGAGTAATCTTCAACATAATGGTTTATTACATAATTATGAATCGGGAGGAGAATGAGGTAAATTTGATAAATATTTAATCGCTGAGTAAATAAATACTGGCCTCTGGAATTTTTGTGCAATATCTCTTTTCATTCTTTCAAAAGCTTCGTCTCTGTGCGCGAGTGCGTGAAAGATAAACTGTATCCAAGTAATGGGTTCATAGAAAAGCATTATACAATTAATTCTGCCAGTGGGGCTTATCTATCCTCTAAAGATGGGTTATACTCCCACTTAAAAAAGACAGTTATACTGGTTATTACATGAAACTGCATCCAGTAGTGGGGCTCCAATTTTGGGGATCTGGGCTGTTGAGTACCATTACTCACAGGTACATTCCAACCCAGTGTGGTAGCACCTTTAGAGTCCATCTATGAGAAAAATAGATATTTATGGGAATTATTAGTAATAGATAGAAACCATAAAACTGTGTTCAAGTAATTAGTATTACATAGGAATATGTGAAATCATATAATTGTGTGCAAATTATTAGGATTTGATAGAAATATTCGAAACCATATAGCTGTATGAACATTAATAATTTTGTTTTGTTTTGTTTTGTTTTACGGCATATCAACCTCAGTGGGTCATTTAATGCCGATAAAGTTTTGAAATAAATCAATTCTTAATGGATAATACATTTTTTTTATAAATACATTTTTCTATTTAACCCTAACAGGTACTACCACTCCGGGTCAGAGTGGACCAGGGAGCAATGGTGATGAAGAGGTGCTCCACATTCCCCAAACCTCCAAAACTGGAACACCATCAGATAGAGTTTAACGTCATTCCCAGGACATGTAGACCCTCAGTCACCGCCTTCTGGCACCAATATGATAAAAAGGGGTTTGGGCTTGCCATAAGGCAATAGGGTTGAGGAAAATTATTAGTACTCGATAGGAATACTTGAATCTATATAACTGAATGCAAATTATTAGTATTAGATAGAAATACTTGAAACCATATCACTGTGTGCAAATTATCAGCTTTAGATAGGAATTCTTGAAACCATATTATTGTATAAAATTATTAACTGTCATCTTATTTTCTGATTATTTAGGTGGACATATATAGAGGACTTCATCTCAATCTGGGAAGAGAGTTCAGTTGAGGTTGACGGCCCATTCGGGCAGAGGTGCCTATCTGTCTCTGCTCACTTCTACGATCGTATGATTCAAAAATGATTCGGTAGAAAATAAAAGTTATTATGCAAATAAAAATGTGTCTCCGCGTTGAAAGGGTCAGAGCAAGATGAAACTTAGTGGATGACATCTCCAACTAACAGAGAGACAAAAAGATTCAGAACAGAAGCAGAAACCTCGATAAGAAGAATTTACAATGCAAACAGATACAACAATCTTTGTACTGCTCATAATCTACCATCCTAGTACCAGACTAGGCTGTAAACTTGTAGGTGGTGTAACATTCAAAAACACAGAAAATAGAATCAGGGAAGTGTTCAAACTCCAGTAGAAGCAACTTGCATAAAACCTCGTATTAAATAACTTTCCCCACCCTGGCAAAATAACAGGGCAATTGTAGCTCTTGCATATTCAATTAGAAGTCAGGTCAAGTCAGAGGTCACTCTTCCCTGTGGGTACCAAACTCCAAGGACAGAATGTGACAAAAGGTCATTTTTAAGCGCCGTACAACTGGTTTGATTCAGAGTTTTTCTACTCCTAGAACATTTTGCTAAACCATGGTTAATCTCCCAATCTGCCCTACTATTTACCCATATCTGGTGGAGGACGGAATGATTGATGTTTTTTTTTCCCAAAGGAAAAAATGCAAAATGAAACTCAAACAGCCCCGTCTAGGATTTGAAATCGAGATGCCGATTCCTTTTCTCCGACGGTAACTGTTACGCTATATCTGATAAATAGGATTGGCCACTGCCTACTAACGTCCATCACCCCAAGAGATTATCCGAGAGGGTAATTACTGTACAGGGACCCCGATGACCTTATACGCTATGGAGCCCTTCCATGTCAATGACCAGGAGCTTTGTGTATTGTTTATATAGCAAAAGATACGAGTATTATCGACAAGGATCCAACAAACTGATGCGGCTCTGGTGTCATTAGGTTAGTTGATATTAATTAATGTTGGTCTGCACAGCGTTTTATCAGACAACTGGTTAGTTATCTATTTCGATATGGATCTGGTTGGGTGATCGATATAAGTTTAAAGATTTGAAAGAATGATTTACTTATAACTATATGTTATTATAATGGAGATTATGTGTTTGTTTGTCTGTAACCGAAACTATATCACTACTCAAGTCACTATCCATTTAGTTATTATACATCACATTCTCCATGAATCATTTTTATGTTAGCCTCAATTATTAATAAAATTTTTTTTCATTATTGATACTGCTGGTCATATCTACGTACTAATAAAATGCAATTGTATTTATATGTACAACAAATAGCGGTTTACAGTGTGAACGACAAGCCTAATTTGCATATTAATATTTAAAAATTGATTTTAATAAATATGTGCTTGGTATTGTTGATTTCTAATTATTTGATTTTTCTTAATGTATATGAGCAAAAATCTCGGAGATAAATCTTAAAAGAAATCAATTAACAAAAAAGAAATAACTGTAATTTTATTCTTTACTTCCTAATTTAACTAAATAGTTCAATTAGAAAAGTTTAGCAAGGAAAGACAGGGGTGATGGAAGAGGAAGCTTCAGCTGTTATATTTTTCGATTATACCCCTCTCTGTTTCAAATCATTTTATCTGCATTCTTATTTAGTTTCTTTAGAATTTCTAATTTGATATAATATTTTATGACATTAATACTTGCACCCGGAGGGTGCATATATTTGCTAGTGTTATTAAATTTCTCATTATGTTTGTATGTAACCGTAATCCAGAAGAAAAAAAAACAGCACGTCAGAACGAGATTTTTATTAGAGCAATGGACTTAAATGCTCTTAGGGAATAAAACGATTCCTAGTTCAATGTGCAATTCGTTTATACTTTTAAGGGGCTTTTGATTCGCGGTGAATGTTATCTATCTATCTATCTATCTCAGTATATTACCCCTCTCTCTCTCTCTTTATCTCAGTATATCCCCTCTCTCTCTCACTCTGTCTGTCTGTCTCTATCTATCTATCTATCTATCTATCTATCTACCTATTGTTAATTTGCCGGCTACTTTTTGATTTTAGGCAAACCTCAATTTAAATCATCATATTTTAGCATTTTCCTTTTACAATTTTTCTGATTTTGGGCAATTTTTGGGTCTTGTCCCCAATCTAAAAATTTTGAGATTTGACTTCTATTTTCTATGTCTATATAACATTTCCATCACCAAACAATAATAACCAAACCCTCAGGGATGGCTCACGGGCTTCAGGTTAACCTTCACCGTTTTCATCATTTTAGAAATTGTGTTTCTTGAATAAATGTCCTACTGCGATTTTATCAGGAAATGAAAAACACACACACACACACACACACACACACACACACACACACACACACACACACAAAACAAGTTCTGTGTGATTTTTGGAAATCTTAAATAATGTTCTTTCTCCATTAACGAAAACGTTTCTGCTAAAACGTCGTCTTCAGAGCTAAAATATTGACGTTGAAATGTGTCACTTTAGAAAAAAAAAACTTGTGTAAAATTTTTTCTACGATTTATGACGTCAGCATGACGTAATAATAGAGTTGAAAAAAGGTTATTCATACATTCTAAGCCATCGTGGTGTAATGGTTAGCAAGATAGTCTCGCAGATCCAGTAATGCTGAATAGTGAGTTCGATCCTCACTAGATGCTGCATACCTTCGACCATGACGTAATAATGAAATCGAAAACGGTTATTCATACAGTCTAGGCAATCGTGGTGTAATGGTTTGCAAGATAGTCTCGCAGATGGAAACAAGGTCTGTATTTGGTTACAGCCTGTCGCTTCGTCTGGTAACTGTACGCTAGCTACAGCCTTCCTGTAAATGTGAGTACGATATGTTGATTCTACATATTTAAAAATAGTTATGATTACGATCAAATGTTTACAAATGAATCAAATTTCAGCATTAAATCACCCATGATGGATTGATATGCCTTTAGACAAATAAACAAAAGCAAATCACACAACATTGACACACATGCACACAGAGGTTTGTATAAAAATGATTGCATATATCATGATATGATTATATATATGATTTAATAGCTTTTTGAAGCCATATAATAGTTTATGAATTATTGATAGTATAAAAAAACGCCTTCCGTGCGGTGTAAAATACATTCTTGAAAGATATTGCTTGTGAGCTGGAAAATTAAATTAAAAAATAAATGTTTAATATGTTTAAAAATTACTTACTTAATAAGCATCATATTCACTTCACTCCACTATGTTATCTATTTTGTTTTATGACAATAGGGACCACCAAAACGTTTCTATAAAAATCTGATTTAATTATTAAGACTCTTATATTTATAGAAAAAATTAAAAATCGTACGATTAAAATATATTTTGTTCGCATTTCATAAAATCAAATAAGGATTTGCTCGACCAAGTAAAAACATTCCTTTAATATATTTTAGGAAAAAACTATTTTGAACATTAAATCATATACAGTTAAATAAGTATCGAAATTTTCGTGATAATTTGACTCTTATTTGATTTTTTCATAGAATTAAAAAAAAAGGCTGTAGGAGTAATTTGTATGTGGCCACGTTAAAAATCAACTGATTCAATGTTGCGAAAATGTAAACATTGTTTTCATTCATAATTCTCATTATTTTCTGAGTCTGAAAGACATTTTTTAAAAGAATCATCAGGAGTTCTAATTTATGTTTCTTCTTTTGAATGGTCTCAAAACTTTGACGATAATATTAACCTTTATTCAAGTTTCATTATGCTAAATCTAGTGGAAGGTAATGTTACGCATGGAAATGTCACAAAACGACAGAAGTCAATGTAAAATAATGTAAACAGTTCTTAGAAATGTCAGAAATGAACAAACGCAACCAGGATACAGTTAAATACACAAACCTTTTCAAATTTAATGTCGAAGCAGAATAAATGACCATTTCTTGTTTGTAAATAATTTTCCCGTCAAACTCTATACGTTAGATAACTTTGAATATATATCAAGATATATATATATATATATATATATATATATATATATAACCAATAATACCGGGAATGTATTTATTGAAACTTGTTTTAAAAAACACTGTGGTCAATCTAATGTTGCGTACTACGTTTCGAGAATATATATATATATATATATATATATATATATATATATATATATATATATATATACATGTGTGTGTGTATGTGTGTGTGTGTTTGTGTGAGTTTGGTACATGAAAATTTGTAAACTACTAAAAGTAGAGGAATCATATGTAAAATGGGGAGGTGATATTTTATTATGAAATAAAATATAAAATAAAGGGGATACGAAGGCCTTTTCAACCGGTACTTTTTCAAGTATTTACACCGGTTGACAATTAAAAGTCAGAATGTAAAGAATTTGTTAAGAACAAATCAGGTAAACCAGAGAGTGTGTGGGGGGGGACAAAATAAAATTAAAAAAATAATGGGTAAAAGGGGTATGTGTGTGTGCCCTAGGTTAAACCAGGGTTATGTTATACCTCCCATTAAATAAATGGAGTGTCTCGGTGTTTGTCTGCACAGAGTAGGTCTAAGAAAAGAAATACTCACAGCCTCAAGGACTGCTAGATGTTGTTTAGACCTAGCTCTGTGCAAAATGGAGAAGCACTCATCTGTATAATCAGACAAGCAAGCATTTATAGAAAGGTGCTCAGCGATCGCTGAGTCAAATGCTTGGGATAGCCCGGATGTATTGTTTGCGATGACATTGTGAAGTACTCGGGGGACGTGCTGCTTCATTCTAATTTCGAGTCTTTGGGATGTACGCCCAATATATACCAAATTACATTGGCATTTAGACTTATAAGTTACGTTACTTTGATGGGAGATGGGGAGTACATCTATAGATCACTATGGATAGATAAAATGGTGCAATTTAAATAAAAATAAAAATAGTTATGATAACGATGAATCATTTACAAATAACTCAAATTCCAGCATTGACTAACCCATAAGGAGATGATATGACGTTAAATAAATAAACTAAACATACACACACATATATACAAACACATACTCGAGCAAACAAGGAAACAAAGAAAAACAATCGCGTTGTTACGTTCACTTTCGGACTAATACCCTTGGGAAAGGTATGAACTCCTCACCCCCTCCATATCTTGTTATAGGCTAAATAGTACAACTCCTGTTCATGGATTTGGCATTATATAACTCATGAAGGCTTATATTCCATTAAACAACGAAACTAAACAATAAATAAGTACACCGCTGACAGTTTTAAAAAAATAATAAAAATTGAATTTCTGCGTGAGATAACCCATAAAGAGTTGATATGCCGTTAATCATATGAATCTAAACTAAATCAAACGCACTCACATACGCACACACAGAGGTCAAGTCACGTTGAAAGCAAAGTTTCCCGCTAGATCACCGAAGTTAAACAACGATGTGTCTGTTCTAATATTTACATGAGTGACCGTTTTAGATACTGTACAGCAGATACTGTAAGAAACCGACTATCAAAATGACTTTAAATGGAATTAAATAACCTGAAAAGGGTTGATATGCCGTAAAACGAAATAACCAGCCAGCAATCAACCACACACTGAGGAACAAACAAACAAGCACACAAAAACAGGTGCGTATGACAATGAGCGTATATGTGAACTCCTATTCCTGCCAGAATGCAGCACTACCTTTTCCCTGATAACCGTTTCAGCAAAGCGACTCCTTTATTCCGAAATAACGGATTTTATCGCATCTCTCTGAAGAGGAAAAAAGCGGCCTTCTGCAGGGCAAGTAGCTTCTTCGGGAAGAGAATTCACTGCGAGATTGCTATTCGGTCTTTGTTGCCTGGAAACGAGGCAGAAGAAGCGCTTGTTTTGCCAAACAATTGCGTCATTCTGGAGCTGAATTGGCAGCAGCAGGAATTTCTCTCCAGCCCCGCATTTCGCAAAGAAAGCCATTCCAGACACCAAGATGCAGAGGAAACAAGATCTATAAACAGAGTAGTATTGATCTTTCAATTGTTTTGCACCGTGACGTCAGTCATCATTTTGTTGGGATTCAAGGTAGCCTAATTCTTGGCTCGAAGAGAGAGAGAGAGAGAGAGAGAGAGAGAGAGAGAGAGAGAGAGAGAGAAATAAATTCTCAGCATCGTCCGCAATCCCTTTTGTCTATTTACCTTCGTAGTGCGTCTATTCCCTCCCTATTTTTTTTTTTTTAGATTACTGGGAGCGGAAAAGGGTAAATCGAATTCATGCCTTTGGGAAGGGCATCAGAATGAAAGGATATTGCCGTGTTTAAAATAAATCCAGCAAATTAATTTTTTACAATTTCTAACTCAACTTTGTTTGGCGTTCCTGTGAATATAATCGAAGATATAAAATTTATCTAAATTTTATCAAAACAATTTTAATAGGTGTCATTGTATATCAATCAATAATGGAGATTAGGTTTCTATTGGTCTATAACCAAAACTACGTCACTGTTTACGTCACATTACCCAAAATAGTCATAACAGAATAAATATGAGCATGCAGCCTTAGACGATCCTCACTGATTTTATTTTAAACAAGTTTTAATAAATACATACCCAGTAATATATATTTATATACATATATCATCTTATTATAATGGAGATTGTGGGTTTGTATGTCTGTAACCGAAACTATATTACTATTCAATTGACAATTCCCTTTGTTATTTACATCACATTCTCCATGATTTTATTTTTATTTAAACCTCAATTATTAGTAAAAGTATTTTACATCATTAAGACTGTTAACAATATCTACATAATAATGACATGCAATTATATTAATATATTCAACGAAATAGCGGTTTACAGTGTGAATGGAAAGGCTAATTTGCATATTGATCTTAAAAAATTTGATTTTAATAAATATATGTTTAGTATTATTGATTTCTAATTGTTTGGTTTTATCTTAATAAATATGAGCAAAAATCTCGGTGATAAATCTTAACAGAAATCTATTAACATAAAGAAATAACTGTAATTTTATTCTTTCTTCCTATTTTAACTAAATAGTTTAAATTAGGGAAATTTACCACTGAAAGACGGGAGTAAGGGAAAATGGTGGAACAGTTAGTTTCAAAGTTGTTTCTATTTTCCGATTATACCCCCTCTGTTCCAAATATTTTATCTGAATTCGTATTCAGTTTCATTAGCCTTTCTAATTTAACATGATATTTTATTATATTAAAACTTAAATACTTGCACCCGGAGGGTGCATATATTTGCTAGTATATATACATTTGCAGAAGAATGTTTCTTTTATTTTGATATATAAGTAAAGTAAAGTCGACGGGGTGGCCTAAAGTCAGTATCAGCCAGTCAGCGAGGGAGTCTATCCCCTTTTCAATAGCGCTAGACCAAGGAGATTGTTTAGCATCTGAGGTGGAGCGCCACACCTACCATCAGTTCCTTACTTTACCGCACAGATCCCTGTGCTACTCATACGCTGATTTGGCGAGGACCGGTATCGAACTAGGAACCTTGTGGTTTCTAGCGAACGCTCTACCGACTGATTTTCATTTCATATTGTTTTTTTTTTGTTTTTTTCACTAATTTATAAATTGATGGTTTTACTTACTTATGATACAAACTCTCTGACATTGAATTTTTAACATCCTTCCTCTCAGGCAATATCTTTTTAAAAATAAATGTTTACACTGCTCGCGGGGGGGGGGTGCTAGTAGTTATAATTCTAATACATGTGCTGATACTGAAAAAATACCCAGCCTTACTAACAGAGGGAGCATTGATCAGCCATGTATAATAAAATGCGTAAGGTTTGTCATTACATAATCCTCTCGCGTAGTCACTTGGTGCAGATATGTCGACGTTAGTTGAAAATGTGATTATGATTCTCATAATTGGGGACAGATTAAGGAAAGTAATAACATACACACTCACGTAACACATATACATTCATACACACAAATAAAAACAAACACACACACAGACACACATACACACACATATATATATGTATATATATATATATATATATATATATATATATATTATATATATATATATATATATATATATATATATATATATATAATATATATATATATATATATATATATATATATACAAGGTGTGTCAAAAAAGAATCGAGAATATTATACTTTTTGACACACTTCCGAAAAAAAATAACGTTCCATTCATTCTTCAGTTCTATCTTGGTAAATACAGCTTCGATCTCGATATGTTTGTGACACACCTTGTATTCTGAAAAAAAAATGTTAAAAGAGAAATGCAAATAAGAAAAGTTTTCATAACAAAAGTGTTCGATGGTTTCATAGCATCCAGGTCAAACTGAATGATGATTATACATATAACATGAAACTCCAAGTAACGGAATTCTAGAGTCAATAATCATAATATCTGTTATATCTCATACCTGTAATAAGATCGAACACTTCTTATAGAATACTTTTATCATTTACCTTTATTTTCGTATATACAAACACACACACGTGCGCGCGCACGCACACACACACACACACACACACACACATATATATATAAAGTAAAAAGTAAAGTCGACGGGGCGGCCTAAAGTCGGTATCAGCAGAGAGTCTATCCCTTTTTCAATAGCGCTAGACCAAGTAGATTGTTTTAGAATCTGAGGTGGGGCGACACACCTACCATCAGCTCCTTACTTTAACCGCACAGATCCCTGTGCTACTCATACGCTGAGTTGGCGAGGACCGGTATCGAACAAGGAACCTTGTGGTTTCTAACGAACGCTCTACCGACGGAGCTAACCCGGATATATATATATATATATATATATATATATATATATATATATATATATATATATATATATATATATATATATATATATATATATAGGTGTGTGTGTGTGTGTGTGTGTGTGTGTAGAGAGAGAGAGGAGAGAGAGAGAGAGAGAGAGAGAGAGAGAGAGAGAGAGAGAGAGAGAGAGAGAGGGGATGTGAAAATATAGTAGAATAGAGTGCCAGGGCGTCTCTTTGAAGTTTGAAGTCAATTCACTTGAGAAGCCACTGAGGAAGTGTATGTGTGTGTGTGTGTGTGTGTGTGTGTGTGTGTGTGAGAGAGAGAGACGGAGAAAGAGAGAGACACAGAGACAGAGACATAGACTGAGAGAGAGAGAGAGAGAGAGACGGAGAAAGAGAGAGACACAGAGACAGAGACATAGACTGAGAGAGAGAGAGAGAGAGAGAGAGAGAGAGAGAGAGAGAGAAAGAGAGAGAGAGAATCAAAATGTTTGAACGTGTCAAAACAGTTGTGTTTCGTTTCAGACTTTCCTTTTACATAGACAATACGACACTGCAGAAGAAAAACTGCCTTTCTCTGAGATGAAGAGGATCTGATCTCATAACCGAAAGGTAACCAGCTTTCGATCTAATTCCTTAGTTAATCAGAGATACATTTCTTTTCGAATATTTACAGTTGAACCGACGTTATTTGAAAATTATCTCTCAATTTTCGCATGCGGCTTATTCTATAGGTGTATCTATTCCTTAGTTCTCATTTCTGTATTAATACTAATTTAATTCTAATTCTAAATAATAGCTAGCAAAAGAAGTTAAATTCAATTCTAATTATATTTTAGGGGTTGAATATTACTAATTTATAGTTTTTTCATTGTTCTTTTTTGTATTTATCCTATTTCAAAATTAATAACTATTTAAGAAAAAAATTTATTTAGTTAAATTTAATTTTGTAATTCTAATAATATTTTTCGTGACCGACCTAATCTATTTCTACAATTGCAGATTGATTCAAATCTATTATTTAAAATATTTTTCTTATCCGGTAATATATATATATATATATATATATATATATATATATATATATATATATATGTATGTTTAAAAAGTATTAGTATTTTATTGGAATACATGATCATATGCAAATAAATTATCATTATTGAATACGAAGTTTGACTTGCCATAAAATTTAACCAACCAATTAACTAACCTAACACTACTATGATTTAAAGTAGTTTCTTTTTCATAATCATTTGTTTGCATACAGTTATATTGTTTCAAGTAACTAATAATAATCTTTAGTAAATAATTAGTTTCAAGTAACTAATCTTAATCACCATTATCATCATCACGTCCTGCAATTAGCACGGATATCCGTGACAATCTTTCGCCAACCTTCTCTATCGTCCATTGTCCCCGGGAGGTCCTCTGCACAGTACCCAGTATCCACACAGATCTGGTCAATATAGATCGGCCTCTATGTGAACTCTGATAAAACTGAGTACATATGTTTTAAAAAGAAAGGAGACATCTCCACACTCAATGGTAAGCCAATAGAAAAAAATCACATACATAGGTAGTAATCTCTCATCCACAGAAAGCGATGTTAATGCTCGAATAGGGAAGGCTTGGACGGCTATTATCAGTCATATGGAATTCCGATATCACTGACAAGTTAAAACGACAATTCTTCCACGTTGTGGTTGTGTCAGGGCTGTAATATGGTTGCACCACTTGGACCCCTAACGAGGCGCCTGGGGATAAGCTAGATGGGAGCTGCACAACAATGCTGCGTGCGATCTTGAACGAGTCGTGGATGTTGAATTGTTTTATATAAGGCATGGGGCAAATGGTCACCCCTAAATATAGACTCGTTGACTACCACGTGACCTGGGGTGGATTTCTATTGTTCAATCACTGGCACTGCTGCTGCTGCTTCTGCTGTATTAATAGAGGCAATATTCTGAGCTTATTTCATTGACATTTGGATTCTCTTGGACGTAGGACTTACAAAGAACAACCGGATTCTTATTGGCTTGCTTACTTACTTATTACATCTGGAACCTAGGATGCCGACCAGATACTTAACAGTGGAAACACCCCACAAGGAAGCAGATGTACGGCCATTTGCCCCCTATCTGATAAACCATCCGATTGAGACGAACAAGACATGCTGGACACTGCTGGAGAAGCAAGGATGAACTCATAAGCCACATTCTCCTGTGGAATCTTAATACAAATAAGTAATGGTTACATGGAAGCAAGTATCCTTATCTAATACTTATAATTTTTAACAGATCTATTTGATCAATAGATGGGACTATAAAAAGTACGACCACTGCAACTCAGAGTGGAACTAGCAGGAATAGCAATGATAGGGTCCCCCACACTCCCCAGAGCTCCCGAACTCCAGAAATCAAGCCGCCGCACCATCAGATGTAGTTTAGTGCCTTATGAGAACTCTTTGTTTGGTTGGTTGGTTGGTTGGACTTTACGGTATGTGTACTTAGTTTTTACTGTTCTGCCTAAAACAATATGATCTGTAGTTTCTTCGACTTTCCAACAGTTCCACCTTTTATTGTTACGAATTTTTCACACCAGTTTTTCATACTGTTTTTATTCGTTTGTTTGTTGATGGCTTTTTTTTACAGATGATTGAAGGACAGCAAGTCTCCTAAGATCTTTAGGATTCTTTCTAGTATTGAAGCTCATTTAACAATGGTCTGGATTGGAGTTAGTTGTTAAAATTCCTAAAATAAAAAATGTGTGTGCGCATTATCTGAAATGAACTTAATTGTTATCAAGATCACATTTTATGATATTTTTGTGTGAAAGCATGCAGTTGTATTGTTTTCGAAACGATTCTAAGATATTATATCTCAGCAGCTTCTTTTTTTGTGAGGTGTTGTTTCCATGATTTGTTCAATACAACACATAGGATTCTGGGTAATTTTCACCATTAGTTGTTAAAATTCCTAGCAAATAAGGCAATTAGAGTAACCTCCCTTGACTTTCATTTTGAACTAAGCCGGTAGCTATTTTGAAAGTCTCCGTGCGAAATAAACAAATCTTAGAAACTTTTTCGAAAATAATACAACTGTATGCTTTAACACAAAAATATCATAAAATGTGTTCTTAATAACAATTAAATTCATTTCAGATTGTTGAGTTTCTGGCCGCCATCCTTGGTTCCAGTTGTAAAAGAACTTAAAGTAAACAAGTGAGTAAACCAATAAGTCCTTGTGGGATAGTGTGTCCTTTAGGTCCGACGTCCGAGTGTGAATGAGTTAAGATTAGAATCAGGCCTCTATAAATACACCAACAGCAGCAACAGCACTGCCAGTGATTGGATAATAGGAATCTTTCTCAGGTCACGTGATAGTCAACGAGTCTATAAGTAGAAGTGACTACTCGCCTCATGCCTTATATACAACAAAATTCCAACACAGATGATTTTATGCTAGGAATTTAGCCAACTGACTTTCACTTTGAGACAAGACGGTAGCTATTTACATTTACACATTCAAGTGTACATGCGAGATAAAAAATCTTAGAATCGTTTCGAAAACAATACAACTGCATGCTTTCACACAAAAAATATCATAAAATGTGTTCTTGATAACAATTAAGTTCATTTCAGATAATGCGCACACACATTTATATGCTAGGAATTTTAACAACTAATGGTGAAAATTAACGGATTCTTGGGTAACTCCAATCCAGACCATAGAATTGTTAAATGAGCTTCAATTCTAGAAAGAATCCTGAAGATCTTAGGAGACTTGCTGTCCTTCAATCATCTGTAAAAAAAGCCATCAACAAACAAACAAATAAAAACAGTATTGAAAATCTGGTAGGAAAAATTCCTAACAATAAAAGGTGGAACTGTTGGAAAGTCGAAGAAACTACAGATCATATTGTTTTAGGCAGTACAGTAAAAACTAAGTACATTCGGCGACACAAGACGGTGGCATAGTTGCGCTGGAAGATGTCCAGGAGTTCCATGATTAAAACGACAGCGATGTGGTATGAACATCTGGCGGGCAGGGTCATGAAGGTCAATGTTGTCACCATCATCTGGGACTGGCCCATTCACAGAGTGAGAGACAAAAGCCAATACATTGGTTTCAAGGACATTAAAAGAAAAGAACTGCATACTGACAAACATAGCAATAAAAAGAAGTAGAAAAATATATCTATGAAACTTACCGATAAACTGTTCACACACACACACACACACACACACACACATATATATATATATATATATATATATATATACTCACCACCTACCGATCTATTGGATCTCTGTCTGTCACTTTCTTCCACTCTCTCTCTCTCTCTCTCTCTCTCTCTCTCTATATATATATATATATATATATATAGAGAGAGAGAGAGAGAGAGAGAGAGAGAGAGAGAGAGAGAGAGAGAGAGAGAGGAGAAAGAGACAGAGACAGATCCGGTAGATCGGTAGGTGGTGAGTATGAAAAGCGGTGGTTATCGCTGTAAGAGGACTTGTGAAAAAGAGAGTTGAAATGTTTACTAATTATGAAAATTGTCCCCCAATAGCCTCTTAAAATGTGGAAATTGTAAAAAGAAAGAAAAAGAAGAAAGAAAAAAGAAAGAAAGAAAGAAAGAAGAAAAAGTATAAAATGTGGAAATTATAGAAAAAAGAAAATAAGAAAAAAAAGAAGTATAAAAGGTTGAAATTGTAGAAAGAAAGAAAAGAAAGAAAGAAAGTATAAAATTTAAAAATTGTACAAAGAAAAGAAAGAAAGAAAGAAAGAAAGAAAAAAGACGAAAAGGTGGAAATTGTAGAAAGAAAGAAAGAAAGAAAGAAAGAAAGAAAGAAAGAAGTATAAAATGTTAAAAACTGTACAAAGAAAGAAGAAAGAAGAAAGAAAGAAGAAAGAAAAAAAGACGTATGGAAGGTGGAAATTGTAGAAAGAAAGGAAGGAAGAAGAAAGAAAGAAAAGAAGTAAAAGGTTAAAAGAAAATAGAAAGAAAGAAGTATAAAGGTTGAAATTGTAGAAAGAAAGAAAGAAAGAAAGAAAGAAGTATAAAAGGTTGAAATTGTAGAAAAAAGAAAGAAGAAAGAAAAGAAGAAAGAAAGAAAGAAAGAAAGAAAGAAGAAAAAGAAAGAAAGAAAGAAAGAAAGAAAGAAAGAAAGAAAGAAAGAAAGAAGAAAGAAAGAAAGAAAGAAAGAAAGAAAGAAAGAAAGTAAAAGAAAGAAAAAAAGAAAAAGGAAAGAAAGAAGTATAAAAGTTGAAATTGTAAAAGAAAGAAAGAAAGAAAGAAGAAAGAAATTGTAAAAAGAAAGAAAGAAATAAGGAAAGAAAGAAGTATAAAATATGGAAATTGTAGAAAGAAAGAAAGAATCAACAAAAGAGAGAAGGAAGAAAAGAAGGAAAAATTGAAAGAAGTTTAAAATATTCTCTCCCCAGCTATTTATAATTGCAATGAAACCACTGAATTATAACCTAAGAACATGCACAGGTGGCTAGAGATTTACAAAGTCACATGAAAAGAGAAACCCCCTCAAATATATGGGTGATATTTGCCAAGAATGAATAAAGAACTATTACCTTTATATAAACTTTAAGAATCTACTGCCAAGAATATTCGAATGGAATTTCGGATTGAAAAATGAACAAAATCAAGGAAGAGAACAGAGAAACAACTGAAGGAATTGAACCATATAATCAGGAAGTCATCACGTGACGCGGAGATAAAAATAAAACTACAAATACTTGGAAATGTTAAAAGTGGACATCATCAAACAAAAAGAGATGAAATAAAACGTAAGAAAGGAGTACTATATAAATCCTATATTAAGCGAATAAAGCTCAGAACAAAGGGAGTACAAGATCAGACACAAACTGGGTGGGAAAGGTGATCCATTGGAAATTTTTTAAATTGAACTTTGACAATACTACGAAATGTTAGATGCACAAACCAGAATCCCTCCCAGAGATTAAGACTCATAAGATTCTCTGAGATTTTGAGATACAAAAAAAAAATCCCGTAATTCCAACCAAATTAGCAGACTGTGATATATTAAGAAACGGTATGTCGTATGTCTCTTGTATGTAATGCGACACGTTTCCCCATTGTTCATTTTTACAAAGTCTGGCAAAATGTTTTTTACTGTTGCATTTAAAGCACATCTTCCCCATGCTGGACACTGTGTGCGTCTCTCGTGCCATTTTCCACCGCACCCAAAACACATTTTTTTTTTTTTTGTAATTCAGTTGCATTAGATTCCGCACATATTTTATTTACTTCATCCATCTCTTTTTTCTTTTTCGGCACGCATTCCTAATTCTATAGCTGTGACCATTTTAACAGAAGAACTTGGCATCTGGTGGATTTTGTCGTTCCGGCGGTGTGCAAAATGAAATAAAAACAAAATATAAACAGGTACTTGAACCTTGCTAGAGAACTGAAAAAATGGAACATGTGAGTAAAGGTGATATGAATTGTAGTCGGTGCCCTTGGAACAGTCCCCAATGTTATATACCCTTCTAACATACTCGGGTATATATATTTACCAACCCCTCCGCATGAGCAGGATGTGACACATGGTTAATTTCTTAAGCGGAGTTCAACGGGTTTGAATTCAGAGTTTTCCTTTTCCTAGACCGGTTGCCTAACCAAGGTTAAAGAGCCCGGTCTGCCCTACTATTTATCAATAGCTGGAGGGAGAGTAGGATTCATACCTTTCCCAGGGGTATTATCGCTAAGAGAAAATGCAGTTACCGCGTCCAGGATTTGAACTCGTGGCGACGAGTCCATTTCCCATGACTTTAACCATTACACCACATCCTTCCCTGCTCGGGTATAAGTTATACTGAAGAGAGAGAGACAGACAGACGGACAGACAGTTAGATAGATTAGAGATAATAGAGATGATAGGTCTTACTTGCTACACTTCTGCTTTTTCTTGTCAATTCTACATCGGCCGCTATCTTCCCTGGGGTGACTTATATCTACTCGGGGTTGATTTTCTTTGTTAATTCTTCGTTGGGCTGGCCATTGTCTTAATATTCAATTAACAATAATAAGACTTGGTGTTTTACGGTAATTAAGCTTTATTCCCCAAGGCCATGTTGATTCCGCCACGGGTGAGTGGATCCCGTGAGCTGATAACAACGTCTATTCTCCTTGAAAATCTGCTAATCAAACTTACTCTCACGCGTCTGTAATGGCACGTTTTTAAAGGGTCAAATCAAAAGGTCACTAACCGTCCAAAATCGGCGAGTAACTTTCCAAAGGACCCCGTTATTTTAAATTAATCAAAATTCTAACTACAGGTACGTTGATAAATTATGACTGCTCCTTAGTTATGTAACACCAAAAGTTTTGAAAAAAAAACCAAGAGGAACTGGAAATCAGCTAGAATACTGAGAAGAGTCCTGGTAACTTGAGGGGACTTGCTGTTACTCATACTCTAAAGAAATGCCAGCAGCATTAGCTGATGTGAAAAACTCAGAAGAAATTATTATTATTATTATTATTATTATTATTATTATTATTATTATTTGTTTGCACACAGTTAAATGGTTTTACGTATTCCTATCCATTACTGCTAATTTTCAAACATATATATTTGTCCCAAGACAAAGATTCTTAGACGTTTCTGGTAAAAAAATGATCGTGTGTATGTATATGTGTGTTTGTGTGTGCGTGTGCTTGTATGTGTTAGATCCCGGGAAAAAGAATTGGGAATTGACTAAGCGAATCCTTGCTTCACCTTTGGTCACCATCATTTCTCTTAAAAGCATTTAATATATTTTCATATTTATAACATCATAAAAAGAAACAATCAACGATATCGTCTGGATGGATTTGAGTACAATGCATTAAATTCTCTGACAGTTTAGAGCAAGATTATAATGCATTAAATCATGTGGAAGAAAAAGCTCTAACAAAATGTCTACTGATCCGTCTCAGTTCTGTCTATTTATATATGAGGGGGGGGTAGGGGAACATGAGGAAGAATCTATCAGGTACCAAAAAAAAAAAAAAGACAAAGAAAAAGAAAAAAAAAGAAAAAGAAAAAAGTATTCAAGTAGTCAAATCAAGCTTGCAGACAACACCGTATCACAAAGAGATTTTTTTTTTGTTAATCTTAATTCCGAGACGCAAATCCTGACAACAAGAAAACGGCGACAAACACCGCGAACGACTGGAAAAGAGATGAAGCTTTCAAAATCTCTCCAAAGTAAGCGATTTAGATCGGTATTCGTACTCATTAATTAATCCCTATGGCGTCTTGATGTAATCCACTTTCACTTTCACATTCATTCACTTTTACTTTTACTTTCGCTTTCCATCCTGATTTCCTGGCATGAACCTCCGTTTAGCAAGCCTATCCATATCCTCGGCGTCCAACTCACAAGAAATAAGTACATTCCTTGAAATTTGAATTTCTTTATTACTATCAACACAGAAAGAGAAAAAAAAAACGTCATATCAATTTCATAACTAGGTGAGTGTTCTGAGTAGGACACAAAACTGCACCTGATGGTGAGACTCCAGTTCTGGATGTCTGTGAAGAAATGTCCAATTCAAATCTCGCTACTCTAAATAACTGATGTTTCATACGTTTACAGAAGCATAATTGCCAGATGACAGGTCAAAGGTCATTAGTACCGAAGCTAAACCCTGACAAAGAGAAGTAGATGGGCTCCCTTTGGTTGGCTAGAGGAGTCACTTGGAATTCGAAAGATACAAGTTCTCGGGTCAAATCGAACTTAACGGACCTAAATTCCACCATCGTAAGTCACCCGCCGAAAGAAAAGAAATACCAAAAATCAGGGAATTAACCGAATTTAATGAAATTTCCAGTGTTGATATATTCATGAATGAAAGATATAATGCATCAGTTGTTTTATTTAAAAACGTTTACATTTTTTCAGGTCAGTTAACTTTAAACAACGTATCTTTGAGAATCTGTGTTACGCCTTAAAGATACGTGGTTCAAAGTTAACTGACCAGAAAAACGTAAAAGCTTTTAAATAAAATAACTGGTTTTAGTAATATATAGATTTTTAAAAGTAATATTAACATTGATAGCAAAACTGCCCATCACAATAGAGTTCTATATTCATATTGTATATCATAGAGTAGAAAGAGATGGAATAAGCGTATGAGTAGCACAGGGATCTGTGCGGTAAAGTAAGGAGCTGATGGTAGATGTGGCGCTCCACCTCAGACGCAAAAATAATCTCCTTGGTCTAGCTCTAGTGAAAAAGGGGATAGGATCCATCGCTGATTGGCTGATACCGACTTTATGCCACCCCGACGACTTTACTTTACTTTTTACTTTAATAAAAGATAAACTGTTATGTTGTGCAGTCTTTTCTTTATAATGCCTATAGACAAATATAAATAAAATTTTATTCATATACTGCAATATCAGTAAAAACCGTTGGGTTTAGGTTGCAACAGAGGTCCATCATGATATGTGTGCTTCTATCTAATATATATTTACCAACACCTCCGCACGAGCAGGATGTGACACAAGGTCAATTTCTTAAGCGGAGTTCAACAGGTTGAATTCAGAGTTTTCCTTCTCCTAGACCAGTTGCCTAACCAAGGTTAAAGAGCCCAGCCTGCCCTACTATTTATCCATAGCTGAAGGGAGAGTAGGATTCATACATTTCCCAAGGGTATTAACCCTAAGTGAAATGCAATTACAACGACCAGGATTTGATCTCAGGGCGATGAGTCCATTTCCCATGACTTTAACCATCGCACCTCGCGCTTCTATCTAATAGGGATGAAAGAATTTCAGAGTTATTACCGTTAAATCAAAAATATAGATGATTAACTAATGAGCGCGACTCCAGACTGCAGGAAATTAACTTTGGGGCTGGGGTTCAAATTGGACTGGTGATATAATTATTATTATTGTTAGAGCATTTTTTTTCGACTGAAGGTCTCCTCAAATCTTCAGAACTCTTCACGATCTTAAAAATGTCGTATGGATGGTCTCGATTCCTCTAATTTCCAATTCCTCCAGTCTTAAGGAAACAAACTAACATGCGTAATCGTTATAGGAAATAGACATGGCGGCATGAGTTCAAATCCTGGACGACGCTAGATGCACTTTACAATGGTAAAGGTAGGAATCCAACTATTCTCCCTCCAGCTGTGGCTAAATATTTGGACAGAATGGCAACCGGTTAAGGAGAAGGAAATTTCTGAATTTAAGTCTGTTAAACATCTGCTTAAGAAATTTACCTTTTGTCGCATCCTGCTCGTGCGAGTGTGTGGATATATATATATATATATATATATATATATATATACATGCATATATATATATATATATATATATATATATATATATATATATATATATATATATATATATATATATATATGCAAACCTAATGAGATTTTTTTAGTAATAGAAAGATTGTTAAAAGTAATATTCACATTGATAGTAAAACTGGCAGTAACAATAGAATAATATATTTATATTGTATATTATATTGAATAAAAATAGACAAATAAAATAAAGAACGATGTTTTGTTGTTAGAATTCGCTAGATATAATATTAATTGAAATAAACAATATCTTTTTGTGGCTAATGTTATTCACTAAGTGAGTTATTCACTGGTTCCTTTTTATGTCAATATGCACTTTCCTTGTGTTGTATATAAAAGCTTCTCAATGTCAATAACATCTTTATTATATCAGGAATGCTAATATGGCGTCTTCTGGCGCAGGGCATTATCTTTACACTTAGTTACCCCACCAGCAGAAAAGCGCTCTAGAAAATCAACTGCAAACGAATTAACGAAGTCTCTTTAATCTTAAGTCTATCTTAATGGATTCTTTTGATCGTTTGTATTAACTCTAAGAATATTTTTGAAAAACTATTAAGTATGGTAGGTTGAAAAAAAATAAACGAGTCTTGTACAAAATATATATTTTTTATTTCATTGAGTGGTCGGTTTAGCTCAGTCGGTATAGAATATTTCACGTAAGTATTTTACAAGAATGAGTCTAGTACAAAATGATTCATTTATATAAGTATGAAGTTACAATGGTTATCGATATTATCTATAGAAAAAAAGCTAGACTGGATATATGCCGTAACTGTCCAATCGTTGTTACTCAGACAATTTAGCATTATTCGTTTGACCGACAAAAACTTATCATGATAGCAATAATAAATAAACGCAAAACTATTTCGAACAAGCGAGTCACGGCTGTTTCCATTGGTTGCATTTGTTTGAATCAACTCCGTTTTCATTGGTTGTATTGTCCGCTTTGTTCAATTACGACCTGCACAACACAAAGTTGATATCCTCAAAGATAAATTATACCAGTGAAAGCGGAGCAAGTCCCCCGAGGCATATTGTGAGTGCCCTGGTCGATTCAAGCTAACTTGGAATAAATGGCACGGGTGTAATACCAAATGTCCTCTCTCTTTGTACATGATCGGAGAACAAAGCATCCAGCCCGTTAAAAGCCTCTCTACGCAATTCGTTTTGTTCATTTCGTAAGTTCTTTCAAATGCCTATCATCGTCCGATAATTCTATTTTCGTTAATGGATAATTAAATAAATTTTAATGTACCTCAATTACAATGGTTTAATATCATTGCTGCTTCTGCTCGGGACAATTGTCGAGTCGACAATCGATTTGTAGCGAAGTCCACAATGGTGCTGGCTTCTTAGATACAATTAGTCTTAATGAATATGAAGGAAGCTTAGCTTTTCCGATGAGATTGTCTCAAGAACCAGACAGGAGAACGGCGGTCTGATCATTTGATTCCAGCGATCAACTGGTCGGTTAGATACCATGTGATTGGTTATTTTCACTTTGCGCATATCAGTCTGTCAGAGTTTCCACCAATCAAATTAAGCCGGCCTCTTGGGTGGATTGGTGGTAACCTTATCTGATCATACATCTCCAGCCAGTGGCAGTGATTCCGTTTTTCCTTTTCTTCTCTCGGTTGATCGATTTCTTTTTCCCCCTTCGTCCGTGAAAGCTTAATTTAGTCATCTTGTCTGAAATTAGCGTTCATACTGAGAATCCTGAGTGCTGTTTCCCTCATTTTCAATGGGAAAAGGGATTTCTTAATCCATAGAGTTTTTTTTTTATATATTTTATTTTATCAATTAGAATACGTTAATTCGTCACTGAGGTCCAGTTGAAAGGTTTATACGTAAACACAGACCATTCAATGAGAAGTCATATAGCATACACACAAAGCCAGCATTAAGTACAAAATGCCCACATATATGGAATCCCATGTGACGTAATGGTTATATTGTTATTATTATCATCATCATTATTATTATCATTAGTAGTAGTAGTTGTAGTGGTAGTAGTATTTAGAAAGAAATGTTTGATATAGATAGTTTGTGATCTTCCCTTATATCAGTGAATATCACAAAGCTAAAATAAAAGAATTCGAAAATTCCATCAGCTACAGAAACTATGCGTACTATGTAGACCTTCCGTTGCATGAGCATAGAATTAAAATCATCCAGTAGTATTTAAATTAGTTTAAAAAAACTAATAATCACCTTGAAAGTAAAAATTGGATTAAAGAATATAACGATGAATATTCAAGGATGCAAGAGAAAAATAATGATGAATGCAAAAGTTTTATGTTGGAAATTAATTTTAAGAAAGCTAAAGAAAACTACAAAGGGAAAAAACGACAAAAAAATGAAACAAAATGAAATAACAGGAAACGCCATGTTGGAAAAGCAAGAATACTTGAACCATTTTTTTATCCTCTGGCGTAGTGGTTAATATGCTGGTTAGCAACATCGGCGTAAGTGACTTTGAACTCCAGTCGCGTTATAACATTCAATTCAAGACTAATATACTACAGATGAATGTATTGTCCAGCTATGGGTTGAATAGTACCACGACTGTTAATATACAAGGATACCTTTGGTATTAAATAACGACGAACACACAAACATATATATATACAAAAAAACACACACACACACATATATATATATATATGTGTGTGTGTGTGTGTGTGTGAGATATATATATAGATAGATGGGGGGAGAGAGAGAGTGGGTGTATTTATTTAAGTATATAAATGCACACACATATATATAAAAATAGTTATATATATAAATAAACAATATAGACACACACACACACACACACACACACACACACACACACACACACACACACACACACACATATATATATATATATATATATATATATATATATATATATATATATACTGCGTTTCAAATTATTAAAGAAGTGACAAACTACTGATTGGAATTTAACGGAATTATCAGAGAATAATGTCAACCTCTACGTACACCTACTCCGTAAAAATTGTAACAGAAGTTACGGTCATTTACCTAATTTACTTAAATTATTCACGTGTCAAATTATTATCGAGGTCTAATTAAATCCCCGGTAAAAAAGAAAATAATACTTTTATTGTTTCATTTATAGATTTCATGGATACATACAGTAACTGGAATAAAATTAAATTGAAATTGAAATTTAAATTTAAATAAAAAAAGTAAAAAGAATTAAAAAATGATAGTGAAGTTAGTTAATATGAAATATGTGATCCTTTTTTAAAAAATGACTTGGAAAAGGCACTGGTCTATCGAACATGTCTATTTCTGGATCGCCTCTGATGTAATTTCACGTGATACTTTGACTATTTCCTGCCACAAGTCATCTTTGCTTCTAAATTGGCGTTCATCCTCATAAGCACGTTGCTTCAGAATGACCCACAAGTTTTCAATTGGGTTTAAGTCTGGAGAAGTGTTCGGCCAGTTCATCTTCCGAGGTCCACAGAAGCCTAATTTTTGCAGGTACTCCGTAGTTTTATGCGCTGAATGTGAAGGAGCATTATCTTGCATAAATATGATGGTTTTCTTGAAGGTGATTCTCTGCCTTTATAGCCAAGATTCCAGGTGCTCTATGAGGAAGGCTATATAATCATCTGCGGGCCAACCATGATACCTCCAATAATACCAGCCAAAATCATAATACATCCTGCTCCTTGTCGGCGTCTAAAGCGGTGATGAGGATCTTGTCCATTTACGACCCAACCTTTGCTCCAGCCATCAGGGCCATCAAGTGTTGCACGAGTTTCAACTGTGAACAGTACTTTTTAGAAACGGACCATCATGTTCTCCTTTGCCCATTTCAAATCTATTTGCATATGTATTTTTGTCAATCGAGGCTTTGTCACTGGACTCACTGATGCCCCGACCTTTTTCAAAAGACGACAGTGAGTACTTCTGGGCACTGTTGCTTCTCCAATGCTTCTGAAAATTGCTCCACTCATCAGGCCTGTGTTATTTACAGCTTTACGTTTCATTCGTGACAAAGAAAGTCGGGAAACAACCCTCGAGTGACCGTTATCGGCCCTCTTACATACCTTCGTAGGAGCTGCAACAAATCTTTTCACTGTTTGGTGATATATTCCAATTATTTTGGATATTTCTAATGTAGACTTGCCTTTGGAAAGTTCAGATGTTATGATATCTTTCTCAGAAGGGGTCAAGTCACATTTGCGACCCATAATTGCACGAGTATAAGGACACTTGTTTAATGTCTGGGACACTTCTATATCATGTTGATAATGCAAATGACCACCGTTTGTTTCCTGTTGTGCAGAACAATACAATTTTTATACTGCCTGCGTATACACCTACTTCCTATATACTGTGAAAATTTCGGTATTTTTTGTACAAAATAAAAAAATGTCACCTCGTTAATAATTTGAAACGCAGTATGTATATATATATATATATATATATATATATATATATATATATATATATATATATAGTTTACACTTCTATTCTAAGCTTTCAAATATCCCCACTCTTTTAGTAAAAGGAAAGGATTTGCAAAGGATGTTATAAGAAAATTTTTAAAAATCAGATAGCCAAAGATTACAATTTCTTTAATGCCGGAAGTTGCTGGTGGGTGAAAAATAAACAAACAATAAAAAATGTAAAATATAAAATATAAAAAAAATGGGACAAGATCGGTTTGGCAATAACAATTTATATATAGATAAAAAAGAAACTTGTATGTTTACCTACTTGTCTCACACACACACGTCTACACATATACACGCAAAGAAACCAAACCTGATCAATCCAATAATTTTAATGTTTCGGACTGTTGTTCTCATCTTTATTGTGGTATGTATAAACACAGCATTCAGGCCGCGGTATCCTCAGGCCTTTGTCAGGTCTTCACTGTTTACCTTAGACTAAAGTCATCATCAGACGATAAACCTGAAGTCAGGCGTGGTTTCGGAGCTTTAATATCGTTGCCACTAATTCAAAGTGTCAGACTTTGAATCAAGACACATACTAAACAATCCAGTTCTTTATATCTGTAGAGTACTTTCTTTTTACCCAGGGAATTCGGAAATGCTTTATATCTGTAGAGTACTCCACCTGTGAGGATTTAATCGATAGGTGAAATAGATGTGTTTAAAAATTATTCGTTTTCTTATGAGAAAGTGTCGTGTAAAAAAAAAAACAACAAAAAAAACAAACCCACACACAAAAGAAAAACAAAACAAACAAAAAAACTCTCAAACAACTATCTGAAAAATGTAAATCTGGACATACCACGAACGCGATTACCTAACCTCTAGACGGGTTGACAAACTGTTAAAATCAATTATTTCCACTTACAAATATTGTCATTTTATAGCCGTGGGTAAAGAGTTGATTAGAGATATATTCTAAAAAAAAGATACCCGACGAGACTTGAACACGCACCTTCCTATCTTTTTTGTCAGATTGCTTATTTCAAAGTCGTCGCTCTCCTGTCGCTTGCGTTGCGGGAACCAATAATTGCAACATATAACATTTAACCATAAATAGTTCGTATTTTACGCAAAATACGCTGTTTACTGGCATACAATAATAGTCTGTGTCGTTGTGATGAAAAACAAGTAGTGTGTCTTGTGTTTAGAGTAACAGTCGTATAAAATAAAACCAGCGACTCGGATTCAATCTCTAGAAGTGCTTGTTTGTGTTTGAATACGCACTTATGCCACGAGGACAAGCATGAATCCATCTGTTCTCCCTCCAGCTATGGGTAAATAGTTGGGCAGCTGTACTCTTTAGCTTTGGTTAGGCAAACTCTGTACTCTAACTAGTGTCATATTTTGGGCTTGGTGGGAGGGCAGGATCAATACAGATAGTGTTTCGCAAAAGGTCACGATATAATTAATACCTACAATAATCATTTTCGTCTGAACAGAATTTTAAAAAGACTTTAAATCTTTTTCTGTTCCATTGAATTTCATGAAGTTAGAAGTTAAACAACTTATTACTGTTAAGTTTTTAAGGGCCATAATTGGTCAATTGATTCTAGGAAGAGAGTCCTCCGATTTGGTTCCTTTGGTAATCCTCTCAGGTTGAGAATCCTAGGTTCCCTCGTAAAAGGTTGCTAGTAGACTGAGAAAGAATCAGCGCTTAAGTAATATATCAGCCACGCAGTATGGCCAGCGATTGGCTAAGGAATAAACCACAGCGAGACGGACAAGACATGCAGGACACTGCTGGAGAAGCAAGGATGAACTCGTGAGCGACGTTCTCCTATGGAAGCCAACACATGGACATGCAAGTGTGGGGCGCCCAGCAAGGACCTACATTGACCAGCTATGTGAGGATGCTGGCTGCTACGCAGAGGAGCTCCCAGGTGCAATGAATGATAGGGAAGGTTGGCGAAAGATTGTCATGGATACCCGTGCTGTATGCGCGACATAATGATGATGATGATGATAGACCGGGAACTGGCACACACTTTATATACACAAAAATTACAAGAGACTTCGAATCTTTTAATCAACTGAACTCCTGGTAATATTACAATCAGTATAGGCAATATCACTCAGAATGGGGAAGCGGAGACGCTATGATCATATAGGCTATAAACTGACAGTCACCAAGTACCGTTGACTGTGTCTATGCTATCCCCCACCCCCATATATATATACGCTATTGTTTTACATTTCACGTAGCGCTAATATCCTTGGGAAAGATGTGAATCTAATTATTCTCGCTCCAGCTATGGTTAAATAGTAGGACAGACCAGGCACTTTAACCTTGGTTAGGCAAATGGTCTAGGAGAAGAAAAACTCTTAATTCAAATCTGTTAAACTCCGCTTAAGAAATTGACCATGTGTCACATCCTGCTCGTGAGGATGGGTTGGTAAATATCTATCAATCTATCAATCTATCTATCTATATTGAGGGGGTCGCAAAAAATGGTGACTCTTTGTACATTATTTTTGTCTGTAAAATGAGTTCTAGAGCTCCCCTACTCCTAAACAATTGGTTCCTAAAATAATTTTTACCCAGGGAATTCGGAAATGCTATTAAAAAAGTTTAAAAGTCAACCAATTTTAAATTATTGACGATTTCTGATTTTTTCCATAGCAAGATCAATATCGTGATGTGGAGCTGCGTCTACGACAACAATTATTTCTATTATTATTTCACATATATTGAACAAACATTATTTGGGCCGAAAAGATAGTTTGATATTTGTTCAGAACCGAAGCTACTATAATAATAATGAAATATATATATATATATATATATATATATATATATATATATATATATATATATAGTGTCAATATATGATAGAAATATATATGAAGATAATAAAAAGAATGACTAATATGTGTGGTTATACATAATGCTATATTCACTAGGCAGTCTACTCATTGATACTCGAAAGACATTTATTGAATTGTGCAAACAAGAATCATAATGTAATATGTAAGAAATAAGCGATGTAAGCGGATGCTAATGCAAACATGTGCAGTCGATATGCAGCCGAAGGAAATCTTTGTTTGTTAACACGAAAACGTTCAAGTTGACCTGCAAAGTTTAAAGATATTGAATACTTTTATCCATTTCTCAGAATCTATTGCCCGCACGATGCTGGTATTTAAAAAAATATGTTAATAATCCCAAAAACAGAACATACAACTCAAATTTCAGAACAATAGGTTAAATCTTATTATAATGGAGATTGTGTGTTTTTCTGTCTGTAACCGAAACTATATTACTAATCGAGTCACAATTAACATAGTTATTTTCATCACATTCATCATGATTTTATTTATATTTAAACCTCAATTATTAATAAAATTGCTTCACCTTTTTATTAGTGTTGTCCATATCTACATACTAATAACATGCTATTGTATTTATATATACAAAAAATAGCGGTTTGCAGTGTGAATGGGAAGGCTAATTTTCATATTGATATTAAAAATGTGATTTTATTAAATATGTGCTTAGTATTATTGATTTCTAACTGTTTGGTTTTATTTTAATGAATATAAGCAAAAATCTCTCCAATGAATCTTAAATGAAATCCATTAACAAGAAAAAATAAGTGTAATTTTATTCTTTATTTCCTAATTTAACTAAGTAGTTAAATAAGTAAAATTCAGCAATGAAAGACGGTAGTGATAGAAGAGTAAGTTACCCCCACTTTGTTTCAAATCTTTTTATCTGCATTCTTATTAGACTTTCTAATTTAATACGATATTTCATTACATTAAAACTTAAATACTTGCACCCGGAAGGTGCATATATTTGCTAGTATAACTAATTTATGCAAACTAGAAAAAGAAAAAAATTTGTACAGTAGAAAATGTCGTTTTACATTTACCAGTTCGTGTAAGTATAAGCAATTTACATAATTATTTCATCGGGATAGACTTTATTTAGTATAATATTTGTGATAATTCCAGCAAAGGACGTCACGTGGTGCATAGATTGTCACCATTGTTATTCTTACGTTAACAACACGATGACGAAGACAAAGAAGCTTAGCGTAGACGCAAGACAGAGAATTATTAACTTCCACAATTTCCTGCTAAGTTAGAAGAAAATACCAAAAAATATGTGAATGAAAAAGAAAGGATCTATTAACCCATTATTCACTGCAAACGAACGCACGGGTCAGCCTTCACCTTTGCGAAGACTTTCATCTGATATGGTGAATTGTATTCTAAAAGAAAGGATCTTTGCCTTAAGGCCTGTCGTGTTTTGAATCGACCATTAATGAGAAAGAACCATTTGTTAAAGTGCAAGAATTTTTGAACAGAATAGATTATCGGGATGTGGAGGATGAGCCAAGGATTATCTGATCTGATAAATTCAATTTCTATCTTTTTAATTAATCTCGGATGCATATGTAAAGACTACAAGCATCAATTCCAACCAGAGAAAGGTTAGCACACCCAACAGTTAAATATCCATATTCGGGGCTTTTAGCACATCGAATAGTTAGATATCCAGATTTGGGTCTTTTAGCACATCCAACAGTTAAATATCCAGATTGGGTCTTTTAGCACATCCAACAGTTAAATATCCAGATTTGGGTCTTTTAGCACATCCAACAGTTAAATATCCAGATTTGGGTCTTTTAGCACATCCAACAGTTAAATATCCAGATTTGGTCTTTTAACACATCCAACAGTTAAATATCCAGATTGGGTCTTTTAGCACATCCAACAGTTAAATATCCAGATTTGGGCTTTTAACACATCCAACAGTTAAATATCCAGATTTGGGTCTTTTAGCACATCCAACAGTTAAATATCCAGATTTGGGTCTTTTAGCACATCCAACAGTTAAATATCCAGATGTGGGTCTTTTAGCACATCCAACAGTTAAATATCCAGATTTGGGTCTTTTAGCACATCCAACAGTTAAATATCCAGATTTGGGTCTTTTAGCACATCCAACAGTTAAATATCCAGATTTGGGTCTTTTAGCACATCCAACAGTTAAATATCCAGATTTGGGTCTTTTAGTACATCCAACAGTTAAATATCCAGATTTGGGGCTTTTAGCACATCCAACAGTTAAATATCCAGATTTGGGGCTTTTAACACATCCAACAGTTAAATATCCAGATTTGGGTCTTTTAGCACATCCAACAGTTAAATATCCAGATTTGGGTCTTTTAGCACATCCAACAGTTAAATATCCAGATTTGGGTCTTTTAACACATCGAGCAATAAAACATCCTGATTTGGGGGCTGTTAGAATATCCAATTCTCAAAAAGTCCCAATTTGTGTCTTTTAACACATTCAACACTTTAACATGCTCATTTTGGTCTGTTAGCACCACCAATAGTTAGACACCCTTATTTGGGACTGTTATCACATACCATACTTAAACATTCTGACTTGGCTCTGTTAGCTCTTCTATCAATTAAACATCCTGAATTGTTTTTTTTGTTTTTTTTGCACATCAAGCAATTAAACATCCTGATTTAGCGCCATTAACACATCCACTATTTAAATACCCTGATTCGAGGCTGATTCTCTGGTGGTGGTAGAAGAGGACTCTGGAAAAGTGGATTTTGATTAGTTCTGTTGGAGTTTTGTATCATAAGGCGTCCTAAAATACACCACTTAAACTTATAGACTTGGTGTGGTCACGGGGATTAAACAAAGGCCAATCAACAGCTCGAATACGTGGTTAGTTAACTATTTAATAGGCGATATGGACAGCCGTTCATTTGCACGTCATTCGACATTGACGAACGGGCCTGCGACCAAATAATCATACTCAACACTGAGGAACACTAAGGAACAACCAAAGTATCATACCCGACACTAAGGGACACTAAGGAACAACCAAAGGATCATACCCGACACTAAGGGACACCAAGGAACAACCAAATGATCATACCCAACACTAAGGGACACCAAGGAACAACCAAAGTATCATACCCGACACTAAGGGACACTAAGGAACAACCAAAGGATCATACCCAACACTGAGGGACACCAATGAGCACCCAATGATTTATTCACTAAGGATCGCGTTCTGCTTAACACAAGGGATCTCTGCTGGGGAGTGCTCTCGCTTAAAGCCTAAGGATGGCCACAAAAATCGCAACAAGTAGAACACAGGGGCCGGTTGTGGGCAGACGTGTCTCTGCATCCACGTGTGCTTGCGGAATAGAAATGTATCGGGGGAATTAAATAGAAATGTGTACACGAAAATATGCCCCAGTGTTTCTTTCATGAAAAAGAACAATCATCGAAAAAGGACCTGAGATGAGGCTGTTAAGTTTCTGACCGCCATCCTTGGCCAGTTGAAAAGGACTTAAAGTAAGTAAGTCCTGAGCTATAGAATCCTTTGGTAAGTGAATAAGTCCTGAGTTATGGAATCCTACGTAGTGTCAAAGGTCCAGTGATATAATCCTATGTTCCGTCGTTCACGAAGGTTCAAGGTAGTTGTGAGTAGCTAAGATCAGAACAGCCGATATAAATAACAATATCAGTAGCAGAGCACTGCCAGTGGTTGGCCAATAGGTTGGTCACATTGTTCTCGGCGAGTCTATAAGTAAGAGTGGGCATCTGGCACACACCTTATATACAGAAAACGCCAACAGAGGCAAGCAGAGGAACAAACACACGGTCAGTGATAGAACCCGATACGAAAGAGAATTTTGGTATGAAAATCAGACATATAAATTTAACATTTTGCCAACCAAATTTCGCCCATGGCTATACCAAATTTTCTCGGTATTATTCCATTCAACTGGTTTCCTATGCAAAAGGACAAGTATCAGCCTCGGGGTTGATTCACAGACAAAGAGAAAGATGACAGAGGTGTTCACGTAGTTATTTTTTTAATTTAAACAAGTGACATATGTGAGAGCCGCTGCCAACAATTCACGATAGATTCATTGTGGTAGGAGAGCCGCTGTAAGCAGTGTAAAGTAAACAATGAGTTAAAAAGGCGAAGACACATGATATGACTAAGAAGAGGACTATGGACATGCACACACAATCACACAAAAACGCATATATATATATATATATATATATATATATATATATATAGGTTAATGGTATCAAGTGGTTCCGTGATAGGATTCAACCAAAATCGAGAACTCAAATGTACACATAAAGATATGCGAAGGAGAATACAGAAGAGTCTTTGAGACCCGAGGAGACATCTTGTCTGATGAAAGACCATCAGCTAATGTTGGTGTGAAAAACTAACATAGATTTCAATAATAATAATAATAATAAAATAATAATAATAATAATAATAATAATAATAGATGAGACTGTTAACCATATACTCTGCGAATGTAGCAAACTAGCACAACGAGAATACAAAACTAGACACGACTGGGTTGGGAAGGTGATCCACTGGAATTATGCAAGAAATTAAATTTTGACAACAACAAAATGGTATATGCATAAACAGAATCTGTTCTTGAGAACGAACGCACAAAATTCTCTGGGACTTTGAATTAAAACGGATCACCTTATCCCAGCAAGAAGACCAGACCTAGTGTTGATTAAAAAAAAGAAAGAACTTGTCAACTGGTGGATTTTGCAGTGCCAGCGGATCACAGGGTGAAGTTAAAGCAAATGAAAAATTGACAAATATCTGGACCTTGCCAGAGAACTGAAAAAAGTTATGAATATGAAAGTGAAAGTTATACCAATTGTAGTTGGTCACTTAACAGTCCCAAAAGCATTAGAAAAAGGGTTTGGAAAGTTTGGATATCAGAGGAAGGATTGAAACCATTCAGAACACTGCACTACTGCAATCTTGCAGAATACTCAGAAGAGTCCTGGAGACCTGAGGAGACTTGCTGTCACTCAGACTCCAGTGAAAGACCATCAGCTAGCACTGATGTGAAAACTCAAATAATAATAATAATAATAATAGACCTATACATGAAATAAACATTGGAGTAAATGTTAGTTAAAATACTTCTGATATATCCGAGTATATATATATATATATATATATATATATATATATATATATATATATATATATATATATATTCAACAGACAGTTTTAATTTTGGTTTGTTGCCTGGTTTTATGGCAGGTCAACCCTTGTTGAGTTATTCTATGTCGAACCTAGTTTAACAGTTAAACTCTCCAATTTTATAATTGGCACAAGAACATATCTTTACAATCACTTTAAACTGATGAAGACTTCATTCATAGTTTCAATGACAATTGTTTTAAGAACCAGTGTTTACTCTAGTTCAAAACCATTTTAAGCATTATCTCATACAGAGATGCTGATAAATACGCGTCCTGCGTCTCTGACGTACACAAATCTAAAAGGACGCAGTAATATCGTATCCATGCGTCCTAGTGTCTTCCTTTTTTCTTTCCTCACCATTTCAAGCTAATTGTAAATGCATTTCAATAGTTTCTTAAAAACGAATTACACAGGATAGTTAGACGGCTTTAGTTTTCTCCCCAGATTATAAATACAATCGATCAAGAACCTTTAGTTGGGAATTGTTCCTGGGACACATTCAAAGCAACTATGTGCGTCCTAGGACGGACTAAATCCAAAAGCTATCAGCATCACTGCCCATACATATTTATTTGACTCAGAGATGTGTCCCCAACTGGTACTACCAATCCGAGTCCCGTCGGCCCATTGCTATTGAATAGTGAGTTCGATTCACACTGGATTCCCTATACTTCCGGTCCTGCGCCAAACTGTAAACTATGCATAGTTCCAAGTTCCTGCTAGAAACCTGGACCTGTGGGCCAGACTAAGAAAAAAAAAATAACAAGAATATGAAATGCTTCCATAGCGAAATGGCGTAGGTAATTCGACGGAAAATAGGTTGATATCGGAATAAAATCAATCAATTTTGGCTTTTTTTACGTTGTTTCAGAAACGCCATTGTAATTGCTTTTTTGAATGGTTTTAACTTAAAAAAAAACAACAACATGATATTACAATAACATTCCATCTTAAATGACTTGAATAAATATTTGGATAGAAACGAATATGTTGCTCTTATGTCTAAATAATAAATAGAAAAGTTTTGCTTTTTGGCTACTCGTGCTTCAATCATCCAACCCCCAGCTTATATATAGTACAGACTTTTTGTTGTTATGATGTTATTGTAAGAAACTCCTACATACCTAAATACAAGGTGTATGTTTTCGTCCCTACCATGGTTATATGGTATCCGACTAAATCTAAAAATACACTATATATATATATATATATATATATATATATATATATATATATATATTATTATGAAATAATATATATATATATATATATATATATATATATATATATATATATATATAATGACATCAAACTTGAAGAAGTAACGGTATCCGGAATTAATTTATTTCTAATACATCAAGGTTTTCATATGTTTATCTATCTATCTATCTATATATATATATATATATATATATATATATATATATATATATATATATATATACACTGATTTTTATATGTATATACGCAACATCTTTATATGTACGTTTGAGTTCTCATTTTTGTTTGTATTCTAGGACGAAAACACTAGATACCATTCACCTATGTATACATATATATATATATGCATATTTACATATATGTGTGTATGTGCGTGTGTGTTTGTGTGTATGTGTGTGAGTGTGTGTGTGTGTGTGTGTGTGTGTGTGAGAGAGAGAGAGAGAGAGAGAGAGAGAGAGAGAGAGAGAGAGAGAGAATGGTATCAAGTGTTTAGAGAAATGGATCAGGGACCGTAGTTCAAATCCTGGACGAAGTTGTTTGCATTTCACATGGCGCTAATACTTTTACTAATAATACTAATACCTTTATGAAGCGTAGGTATTTACTCAAGCAGTTCACCACTGGTAAAATATGACACAAGGTCCGCTTAAAACCCCGCTTAAAAATTGACATTTTGTCGCATCCTACTCGTGCGGTGTAGTTGGCTAAATACACATACTTTTTAAATCTCTTATTGCTAGAAATATTGTTTGAACTAGCAAATATATGCACCCTCCGGGTGCAAGTATTTAAGTTTTAATGTAATAAAATATTGTATTAAATTAGAAAGGCTAATGAACTAAATAAGAATACAGATAAAAAGATTTGAAACAGAGGGAGTATAATAAAAGATTTGAAATAGAGGGAGTATAATATAAAATGGAACAACTGAAACTTACTCTTCCGTCACTCTCGTCTTTCATTGCTATTTTTTCTAATTTAATTATTTAGTTATAAGAGGAAGTAAAGAATAAAATGACAGTTATTTTATCTTGTTAATGGATTTCATTTAAGATTTATTGAAGAGATTTTTGCTTATATTCATTAAAATAAAACCAAACAGTTAGAAATCAATAATACTAAGCACATATTTATTAAATTCGATTTTTTAATATTAATATGCAAATTAGCCTTCCCGTTCGCAATGTAAACCACTATTTTGTTGTATATATAAATATAATTGCATTTAGTCAGTATGTAGACATAGTTAACAGTATTAATAATGTAAAACAATTTTATTAATAATTGAGGTTTAGATAAAAATAAAATCTTGGAGAATGTGATGTCAATAACTAAGAGAATTGCGACTTGAGTAGGAATATAGTTTCGGTTACAGACAGAAAAACACACAATCTCCATTATAATAAGATATCATATATAATATCAGCAGTGTTATGATTAATGCAATTTCTCCTAATAAACTGAATGCTCAAGATCATTTTGAGCGAAATTTAACAGGTTTGAAATTCACAGTTTTCCTTGACATAGCATAAAATCCAACCAACCAACCAACCACGCATTGAACTTATTCAATGCCATACAACATGATCTCCAATGGTGCTAACTTTGTTAAAACCAATTACTAAAAAAGTATGAATATAAATTCACGCAAATGTTGAAGCATAGAAGGAGAAGTAAATTATCTGTTTGGTTTGGTTTGTTTTGTTTTACAGCATATCAACCTCAGTGGGTCATTTAATGCCGACAAAGTGGTGAAATAAATTCATTCTTAATGCATAATACAATGTTGTTTATAAACTCCTGTTTTTCTATTCAACCCATAGATGGGACCCTAACAGGTACTACCACTCCGGGTCAGAGTGGACCAGGGAGCAATGGTGATGAAGGGTGCTACACATTCCCCAAACCTCCAAAACTGGAACCTCACCATCAGATAGAGTTTAACGTCATTCCCAGGACATGTAGACCCTCAGTCACCGCCTTCTAGCACCCATATGATAAAAAGGGGTTGGGCCTTGCCATAAGGGCAATAGGGTTGGGAAAATCATATAGGTGCTAGGGCTTGACGTGACCAGCCGATTGATTGGAGGGGGCCTCTCCGACCGCTTGTCTAGCCCAAGATAGGGCCAAAGTAGATTATTGCAAGTCATGAACTGCTCATCCACCTGGGTTCTATCCTTAAGCATCACGGGTCGCAACCCACGGCCAACAGGTGGCCCCATAATAATAATAATAATAATAATAATAATAATAATAAAACAAGATTGAGACACCACACTCGATGGTAAGCCTCTAAAATCGGTAGACCAGTTCACGTACCTAAGTAGTAATATCTCATCTCATCATTGTTATCAAGAGCAATGACCGACATGAACGCTTGGCCAGGGAGAGTCATGGTAATCTGTGCTCACAGCGTGACTTGAGGATGATGATAGGGATGATAGTGATAATTTTTTGTGCGGATAATTTTTGACTCTCCCTTATACAATAACTATAATACATCGACAGACTTATGAAAAAAGGTTGCTAAAAATAGAAACGTTTTGCTACATTCTGACGGTTTCATCGGTTTACTAATTCAGTTATATTTTTTTAAAGAATCACTATAAAAATTCTATGAATATAAACTTAGTTGATACTGCGTCGTCGTTTGAAGTATTTTGTCGCAACGTGTGATGCTTTCTTAACATAATTTAGTGTTGTGTTGGACTAGACTAAAGGGGCCGGTTTAGCTCAGTCGGTAAAGCGTCCGACTTGCAAACATAAGGTTCCAGGTTCGATACCGACCCTCGTCAACTCATTTCAAGCGAGATTTTCACAAAAGATCATACATCATCCACTGGATGAAGAACAAAGAGATTTACACGGTTCATCGATTTCATACAGAACTTTATTCTCGTCCTGTTCTTGTGCTACTTCATACTGTTACATAATATATGCGGTTGCATAAGATTATTGTCAATCCCCTGTAATTCTGAGGGTATTACCCCCTACATACCATGGCCGGGTCCTTCCATGGAAAATTACAGAAGTCCGCCAAAGTACGTGAAGTCACGTGGGACCTTTTGAGTCCCCAGTTTGCAGTTGGACGTCAGGCAGTGAAATGTACTGCCGAACTGCGACTCACTCTGCATACGCGCGCTATGTTAGTTAGCAGATGTCTGGTGGGGATTTAACAATAAAATAAGATCAAAAGTAAATCGAAGTCTTGTGTTCATTACCAAAAAACTAACAATGACACAGGGCTTCTGATAAGGAGAAATCACTAACAGAAAACCAGACCCGAAGTCCCCAAGAAAGTCCAGACCTTAGAAGATTCCAGACCAAGTCAAGATGATAGAAGAAATACCAAAGACGATCAGAATACTAAAAGACGGCTAGCAGAAGAATAGATGTCCAAGTAAGTGAAGAAGAAGAGGTATGCAACATTATAATTATTTAGTGCCAGTGAGGAAGGGTATGCAACAATACGACGTAGTACTATTCCCACTATATCAGCATCGTTAAGCAACGATGGGCCTGATCAATACTTAATAGGGGTGTTACGTAATTCGTGGGTAGCCTACGAATTATGTCTGTAAATGTAGTTAAAATTCAAATAACGAGATGGTAAATGGAAAATTACCATTAACCGTTGACCTGGGCACCGACTTTTGATTGACTGAAGGAAAGGTGTGTGAAAGGAAAGTCTAGTTAGTAAGTAGTCAAAAGGAGCAGACGCAAGGATCCAAGGAAACGTCTCGAAAAACAAATAAGTCTTGCTTATTTATTAGCAACCAAGAAATAAGAAGAGACGAACTGCTCAGTAGAGGAAGACATAAGCCCAGAGGAAGATGGCCAGCGACGAATTAAGAACAACTGAGAACCCATCTCATCTCCTCTCCTCTACTCAATCCCAGTTACCTACCCGATATGTAAAGGGGTATCTAACAGGGTGACCACTTATGAAATAGCGGATACTGTAATCAACCGGAGTCCTTTGTTTATCAAAATATGTCTTCTTTTGGCTTTAGATAAACCGAAAAGGGTTGATATGCCGTAAAACAAAACAATCATCAATATAGTACTCATGATTAACATGCGTTATTAACTAGATGATAGGGTTTTACAGCATAATCCCCAACATGAGGACTTTTTATATTCCTGCTGCACAAAAGCGTGCCGAACAGCTGGTGGACTCAAGCGTCACATGAAAGTTCACAGTGATGCGTTTACAACACCTGTCAACACCGATCGTTATGAGTGCCAGATATGTTCTAAGTTATGCAAGACTTTGCAGGACTGAAAAGTCATGAACGAGCTCACAAACAGACAATGAATAAAGAGTGGCAGTCACCTGACAAGACGTTGCGATCAACATGTAGGGTTTGACATGTCCAGACGATTCATCCGACGAGGCCTCTACGACCACACGTCTAGCCTAAGTAAGGGTCTAAGTGGAGTGTTGCATGTCACGTGATTAGAGTCATCGACCGCTCAGCCGCCACAATCCACTCCTCAAACATTAAGAGTTTCCAACCACGGGCAACAATGGGGAAGGGGTTTACCCCTCTGCATGAGTGCAGTCGGCATATTTTACTTACCATTCGTGTCAACACAACGCCAAGCTATTAAGTCGCTGTATTGACCGAACCCACTCCTCACACGAGACTACAGTTAATAAACCCACTTTTGGAGACCGGATAACAGCCGTTAGAAAGTCCAGATACGAACAAGTCATTGTACGCCGATTACGCATTGGTCACACAAGATTTGCGCGCTCCTTTTTATTCAAACAAGAATAACAACCACAGTGTGAAAAATGTCAAACACCCTGCACTGTTAAACACTTACTCAATTAATGTAGAGCTTTCGTTCTCAATAGAAAAGCACTTTATTAGTGCAAATGATTTGAAAATGTCAACATATATGATATTGTGTCTTTTTGAAAGAAATAAAATCATACCAAAAATTATAAACAAAAAACCAGATCAATACCATACAAAAGCAATCCCTCAACATCATCCACAATGATACTAAAATATCGCTAAAATATTAACAAAAAAGTGTAAATATATATGTACAACATATATTATTTTCTAACCTCCAGACAGGAGGTAAACCCAGATGGGTTTACATGCCGTTAAAACATATCAACCAATCAACCATCTAACGAGATGAGTTTTCTCACCATTTGTTACATAATTCATGGGTTGCCTATGAATTATGTAAGTAAGTGTACCTAAAATTGAATTGAGCGGAAAGTTACCGTTTGCATTAGTAACAGGTGATAATCTCTATTTGACCCCCCACACCGAAACCCGTTGATAGAAAGGTGAGAATAGAAGCTGTTAGTTAGGCAGTTGCTGACAGTATGCCAGTGGGAGTAGACGTTTAAGAATCATCGCTCTCGAGATGCCGGTATCTCATCCGCGCGGTTAGAAATGCTTTTGGGTTGGGGTTTTGGTAATGAATGATATAAAAAACGCAACAAAGTCTTGTTTCGTTATTAACAAACAAGAAATGAGCAGGAACCCTGCCCAGTGAAATCAGCCTAAACGAAGATGACCACCGAAGAGGCAAGAAACAGAAAATTAAGAACCCTTCATCGTCTCATCGCAACCCACCTCTCTATTCTCTCGCCATTTATATACCCGATATGAACGGGTACATAACATATTGTGCTATTAGGATAATCTAGATATCTTTCAAGATACAACTTTTCTAAGTTATGCTGTTCGTTCAGGTGTGTTTTTTAAAAGTTCTTTTTTCTTTTCTTAAAAAAAAAAGTTATTCTATATCTCATAAACTACGAAGCAACCATATTTTCTTAATGCTATAACCGGACTATAGTTGTCACGGCTAATTCATTCATGTTGAAAACGTCTCTCTACTTGGAAGCCGAATGACTGTGTATCGATTGTGCATCTGCCCCTCCAGCTTAAAGGTATCAATACAGTCTCATTATTCGGACGTCGCTACCGCACACAGATGTCGTCGGCACATCTTTACCCATGCTGGGGTCTCTAATAACATATCGGCTGGTGCCATGTTCTCCTTCGGATCCTGCGTTCGGATATCGACTCGCACACATCATGCTACTGTCACCCACTCACGAGCATACGCCAATCGATTACCGTCCAAGATCAGCGCTACGATGAACGCATTGGTAAATGGCTCTTTGGAGAAAAAAAAAGAAGATCTACCCCGTCCCCAACTCCTATCCAAAGAAGAATGGCTTCCTTTTCAAAATGATAACAAGAAGATATTGAAACGAAAACAACCTTAGGAGAAACATAAACGTAGATATCTTTATGTAAGTTGATCTTGGTTTTTGATTTCTGTACATGGAATTGCCGTATACACTCGTGTAATGGACGACTTTCTTAAATCAATCTTCGCTTAAAAAACAAGGGGTCGTTCATTAGACGAGATATATTTCTTTCTTTCTTTTTTGTTTTTAATTTTACGACATGTCAACCCTTGTTGGGTTATTTCATGCGGAAGACGTTTTCTTCTATTCATTCTTGATGGGTATTGAAAATTATCTTTTGAACTCATTCTTAAACACGTTTTTCTTAAGTGATTTTCTTTCTTTTAACCCATAGATGAGAACCTAACAGGTACTATTATTGCAGGTCAGGTGGATCTGGGAGTAATTGCCATGAAGATGTACACACTATCCAGGTCTCCAAAATTGGAACTTCACCATTAGATGCAGTTTAATGTCCTACCTAGGATACTAAGAACCTCACCGCCTTATGGCACATATATGATAAAAAGGGTTGGGGTTGTCATAAGATAATGGGGTCGGGAAAATCATATAGGTGCTAGGGCTCGATATAACCAGCCGGTTGATCGAAGGGGGCCTCACCAACTACTCGTTTAGCCTAAGAGCTAAAGTTAATTGTTGCATGTCATGGATTACTCAACCACCACGATTCCGTCCTTAATCAACACGTTTCGGCAGCCACGGCCAAAAAATGGTCCAATTGAGGGGTCTTACTCCTCTTAGCCAGTCGGTAGAGTGTTCGGCTAGAAACCACAAGGTTCCTAGTTCGATACCGTCCTCGCCGACTCAGTGTATGAGTAGCACAGGGATCTGTGCGGTAAAGTAAGGAGCTGATGGTAGGTGTGACGCTCCACCTCAGATGCTAAAAATAATCTCCTTGGTCTAGCGCTAGTTAAAAGGGGATAGACTCCCGCGCTTATTGGCTGATACCGACATTAGGCCTCCCCGACGACTTTACTTACTTTACTTACTCCTCTATAGAGGTACAGTCGCGGTATTCTACATCCCAACCGACAGTTGAAGCTTACATCTTTCTAGGCCTAACATTGTCGTACCTACGATGCTAGGTGTTCTCGCTTAGCGTATGCCTTTACAAAGAGAGGCACGTAGTATAATGGTTACTGTCGTAGGAAATGAGCACGACGAAGTGAGTTTACATCCTGGACGAGGCAGTTTGCATTTCCTATAGTACTAATATCCTTGGGAAAAGATATGAATCCAACTATTCTCTCTCCAGTGGCTAAATAGTATGGTAGACTGGGCTCTATAACTTTGGTTTAACCAGTCTAGAAGGAAAGTCAACTGTTAAACTCCGCTTAAAAATTGACTATGTGTGACATCCTGGTCGAGTGGAGGGGTTGATATATATATATATATATATATATATATATATATATATAAAGGGTGGCTTACCGGTGAATTTGGGCACGATCGTTAGAGGTGCACAGGATCCAGGGGTTAAGTCCGTGATAAAACAAATACAAAGTGCTCAATAACCCATACTTTATTAAACAACTATAGTAAAATAAATACCCACAAATTGATTCGCATCTTTCATTTCAAAATTCACGAAAAAACAATTTCCGGTGAGATTTAAAAAGAGTAAACAAGCGTTCTTCTGTAACGTAAATTTATTCAATGAGCATACGCGTGATCAGCTGCAATTAATCGGTAACTCGATTAATTCAGTGGATTTAACCCTGATGATTCTAGCGATGAAACTCGAGTAGGTTTCTATTGTATCCATTTCTTCAATATATATATATATATATATATATATATATATAATTATAAAAATGCTATTGTTCAAGGTAATAAAGTTTTTACTTTTTATATTTGCTATTCATAACATCTGTGCATATGATGTGTACAAATAGAACAGAGTAACGAAAATTGCATAAAAATCAACATCAACACTATTGTGTCTCAGTGGTAGGGTTCTATTATGTTTGGAAGCACATTAGCCTACACCAAGGTCTAGACTACATTGTTTATTTACGGTATTGCATTAATTTTAATTGTTTAGAAAGTATAAATAAATGTTTGATTTTTTTCTCTTTATGTCATTATATGTTGAAGAAGTATTTTTTTAACCTGGCATAACATTACACGCTATATATAATAAAAACATTTTATAGCGAGATATTAGGGGTAGTTCATAACACGAAGTCGTTCATTTTGTACCATTGTTTTTTGGTTGGGTTTACTAGTCTACGTTGGGACCGATTATGGAAGTCCGGTTTATGGTATTTTATGTTTATGAAGGCGTTTTGTTTATATTGTTTCATTACCCTATCATTTATTTTTAATTACGCTGTTATTTTAGCTGACTCATTATTAATCATCTTTTCCCAATCCACTTGTTTTGTTTTGTGGTGTTTAGTTATTGTTTCCGTTCTGAATTTGTTGTAATGCTCAGCGCTTGCTCCATAATATCTGTTTGATTTATCTCCTTTTATGTAGACTGTGTTTGGTTCTTTTATCTTCTTAACGTCTGACGCCATATTTTTCTGCTTTAATGGTAACTGCGATATATATATATATATATATATATATATATATATGATACAAAATGTATCTTCACAATTATATATATATATTCGAGTTCAATTCTTAGACGAAGCTGTTGGCATTTCACATAGCGTTAATACCCTTGGGAAAGGTATGAATCCATATATTCTCCCTCCAGCTATGTGTTAAATAGTAGGGCAGACTGGACCCTTCAGCCTTGTGTAGGTAACCAGTCTAGGAGAGAGATAACTCTGAATTCAAAATTCCTGAGGTCGGTCGTTGATTGGGTTTGTGGCAACCCTTGATGCACCAATTCTTTCCTATCGACTGTGGCAAAAAGTGTGGATGGTCCAACACAAGCCTTCACCACTATAAACGAATCCTTGTGTGGATGTTCATTGTATGAACACTCATACATCGATTGACGGGAGAGTCCATGATATATATATATATATATATATATATATATATATATATATATGAATTTAACATTTAAAAAATTTTTTTTTTGAATTCTTTAAAATGCGCATACTGTTTAAAAAATAAAATAAATTTTATTTTTAAAAATCAGAAGCATTTTTAATCCAAAAATAAACTCAAAAAAGAGTTTGGTGTAAATATATAAAAAAGTGTAAGAGATTATCAAAAATGTTCAAAATATAATCCAGCTATTAAGTTGTTTACATGTCTTACATGTTTTACATTATTGTTTACATTGTACCCCTATTTCTTTCCAACGGTTTTTTTATCCCTTCTTTCTTTCATATATTTTGCTCGTTGATGATGACCCTTCTACTAAGGTGTCGAAACAGATTCTGTCAGCAGATAATAATTACTAATTGTTTTTTCAAAATATTAAATTCATTCTGTCGGATTAATTTCCATTTATTTTACACACACACACACACACACACACACACACACATATATATATATATATATATATATATATATATATATTATATATATGAATGATACAAAATGCATCTTGGCAATTATATACGTATGAATTTACATATCTCCGCAATAGCAAGATGCGACACGAAATCAATTTTTAAGAGGGATTTAGCAAGTTTGAATTAAGAGTTTTCCTTCTCCTAGACTGGTTGCTATAACAAGGTTAAATAACCCATTCTGCCCTAATATTCACCTATAGCTAAAGGGAGAATAATTCCATTCATGCAGTCCCAAATGGTATTAGCGCTATATGAAATACAAACATTCTCTTCCCGGATTTGAACTCAATGCGCCGTCTCTATTTCCTATGACGATTTCTATTACCCCACAAAAACCTCAATTTATATACGTATCATGACAATTATTAATGAATAATCTTTAGATAAGAATAATTACAAGTCTTATAAAAGCTTTTAGATTATTCGTATTAGATGGGAATTTTTAATTAAAGATATATAATTGTCAACAGATTAATAATTAGAAATAGTTACTCGGAACAATGTAATTGCTTGTGTAACAATATCTCTTCACCATTATATAATCCAACAAGTGCCGATAGACTGCAAAATCAACCAATCCAATTCCTTAGAAATTGTGTATTACTCTTATATAACATATTGTCTTTTAATTGTCTTTGATCGTAATCTTAGGCCCTCGGGCTTCAGCAGTGAACAAACAACCTAAATTGAAAATGATAAAAGCTAAGCTCACACCCACGTTCCTCACAGAAAGTGCTTCACATGAAAAACTTAAAAACTAAACCGAACACTCTAAACAGTTTTGGAAACTAAAAGGAAAAAAAAAAAGAAGAACCTACAAATAATCAAAAAGACAAGATTAAAAAATAAAAGCCATCTTTGTCTGTAAGAAAAATAGCAATGATAAAATAAAAAAAAAAAAAAAAATAAAAAAACAGGAAAAACTATTGAACAAAAGAAATGAAATCATATTCAAATGCAAATATGAGAATAGTTTTAAACTTATATAAAAAAAACAGCTAACGTTAAAGATTTACGTACCCATATATACGCATACAAAACCTCGACGAACGGAACCTAAAATCCATGATGTTAGAACATTCACATTCATAAGTAACACCACGAATGAGAATACGCGCAAACTATCATTTCTTTTCTTTTTTTTTAATTTGCAAGTGTGCGCGTGTGCTTTGCGCGTGCCTGTGGGTTGGTATTTTTAACAAACGCGAAAAAAATAAAATAAAACGCTAAATCAGAGAAATAGAAAAAATCATATTAACTAGACCTGACTTGAAATGGCAAAATTGCAAAAATAAATTTCGATCTGATGAACTAAAGTACTCCTATAATCACGTATTAATAATATTAAATATATCTAAAAACATATACGCAAATCTTATAAGTACGTTTGAGTTCCCAATTTTGGTCGAATCCTATCAAAGAAACACTTAATACTATATATATATATATATATATATATATATATATATATATATATATAATCCAAAAGTCCAGAGAAGAAATGTTCCTTACGACACAAGTTTTATTTCAAAAACCTGTTGCAGTTTGAGAGCTCAATGTGTGCTCTTAATGTAGAGTCACAGAGCAAATATATAAGTAAAGAAATAACAAAAGACTTAGAGATTTAGCATTATAGTCTATTATAGTCTATTTCAGGGAGCTGAAATAGACTATAAATCTAAATCTCTAAGTCTTTTGTTATTTCTTTACTATATAATATATATATATATATATATATATATATATATAGGTGGGGTTAGCTCTCTGGAATTTTCTTGTGCTCGCTAATTACGCTAAATTGCAGTGCTCTACTAAACGGATAGAGTGCTCTAGCGGCCTTTTAAGTTATATATGTAAATTTACTTTCTCAAACGTGGCGCGGAGATAAGAACTCTGATTGATGACAAATAGATTCAGTTTCGATCCCAGCCTGAATCAGCCTCTCTGTGTAGACGCACTGATGAGCCGTGAAACGCCGAAACAGGGCTATATGTGGGTGACAATAAATGTATTCTTGCAGGACATGTGGGTATATCACAATGTGATAATTTAATTATTACAATGTTTGATATGTTTACTTAAGAGCTATTGCAATTGTTCAATATTCAATTTTTTCTTTCCCTATTTTCATCTTTTCATTGTGTTTGAAACAGATTAGCTTTATGGCTTACGCGTGCGCAACCTCCTCTATATCTTTCCCATATTCTCTTTTTTTTCTATGTAGCATGTCTTTTCTCTTCCCTTTCTTTCTTATAATATAAACAGATCATTATTTAGCTGAGGTGATGGCACTCATGAGAAATTAAAACTCAGCGGATAGGCAACACCAGACAATCCGGATTTATATTTTTACATTTCACTTGAACGATTCAAACGGTCTCATTTTTAAATCAAAGTGTGTGGCAAGTGGACAACGGTCGGATGATTCAGGAACAGGAGTATTAAATTTGACAGTTCACAAGGAAAAAGAAAAGGTGCTTGGTAACAGCAAAATTTAATGGATTGAAAAGAAATTCAACAGTCACGTAAATTATACTACTGTCAACAAGTCTCACTCAGAATAACCACCATTAGCGTCGATCACAGCCTCAATCCTGCTCCGGAACCTGGAGCAAGCTGATTTTACAGTTTCCCTCAACCGGGTCTCAAAAACTACTTTATGTCTGTCTAGTAACTGGACTTTTGTAGTACTGGCACGGCAATTGGTGTC
>JALAJA010000093.1:87500-127500 GCA_023376005.1 Doryteuthis pealeii | reverse complement strand
ATTCTAGCAGATGTATAAATGACAGGAGGACAAGAAGAGAAATATACCGAAATTATTATTATTATTATTATTATTATTATTATTATTATTTTATATTATTATTAATGTTGTTGCTTTGTTTTGTTTTCAAGGAGTATAGAACATGATATTATTCCTTTTTCAAAATAAATAAATAAAATGAAATAAAACATTAATAGACTCTACAAAACTTTTCGAAGATTTAACAGAACATTGTGCGATCCAAACATTGAAATTGCAAGAACCATTATTTCCTAAAATGGCAGTAGGAGGGGCTTTAAAATGTTTAACTAGGTTTAACAAAGAAAATCGGCATGGCGAGTTCGAATCCCGACCGAAACTACTTGTGCACATCTCCCTCGGTGGATGAAATAAATATACGTTTCCACGGATAGAAATATGTTAAATATTAATATAAGGAGATAGATAGATAGATATACATATAGATAGCGAACCAGGAAAGATAGAGATTTTGAGATAACTATTAACAGAATTAAATGTATAGAAAATTGGCATATATATATATATATATATATATATATATATATATATATATATATATATATATATATATATAAACGTAATCCAAAGTCCAGAGAAGAAATCTTCCTTACATAAGAGTTTTTTTTAAACAACTTAAACAACTTGTCGCAGTTTGAGAGCTCAATGTGTGCTCTTATTGTTAGAGTCACAGAGCAAATTTATAATTAAAGAAATAACAAAAGACTTAGAGATTTTGCTTTATAGACTATTTCGGGGAGCTTAGACAAAGTATATATATATATATATATATATATATATATATATATATATATATATATATATTAAGCCCTAATAAATTAAACTCAGATACCCCCACCCGCTGAGAAAAAAGACATACCTTCCCTGTAACCCACTTCACCCACTTAGAGTGAAAGGGCATCAAGGTCATAATTAGAAGGAGAATTCTGTGGGTCAGTCAAAGCCAACTAAAGAATTAACCACCAGACATAGACAGACACAAAAACACCGCAAACCACGTAAGGGAAAAAATGTTTCCACCAATAAAAAAAAGACACTAGAAAAGAAAAAATGCAATAAGATCACCCCTGGAGGCGGGGGAAATGTACGAATATAATATGAGTTTGGCCATGTGCCTGTCTAAATAAAATATATCAGTGGTCTGAAGAAACTCGTGGGCGCTAGATACTCACGAGTAGAAATGGTTCATAACAACGATACCCATGGTATTTAAAGCCTTTTTATTCACAAATATATATATATATATATATATATATATATATAGGGTCATCCATAGACACGTGTTTCGACTTATCAAGTCTCTTCAGTGTGGCTAGACATTTTATAAGCTACCTACAGCCGCAATTGAAATCCGATCGGTTGGGTGTCAGTCCAGCACCTTAACCATTAGGCTGTCTTCACTTACAGAATGGAAGGGGATTTTAACTGTTTTAATACACACATCGCTTTGTGTGTAAAGGCCGTCACAGAGTGCTCCATTTCTTATATAGAAGAGCATCGCGTTTACACTTGAGTTGGCGGCCGTCAGCGAGATCCCCCTCCAGAGCGCTCAGAGTGCTAGAGGATGGGGAGCATATATAGGGTCATCCACAGACACGTGTGTCGACTAATCAAGTCTCTTCATTGTGGCTAGACATTTTGTAAGCTACCTACAGCCGGAATTGAAATCCGATCGGCACTTTAACTATTAGGCTATCTTCACTTACAGAATGGGAAGGGGATTTTAACTGTTTTAATACACACATCGCTTTGTGTGTAAAGGCCGTCACAGAGTGCTCCATTCCTTAGAATATATATATATATATATATATATATATATATATATATATATATATATATTATATTTGTAATTGTTAAGTAAAGTATATTATTATTTATATTTTTGAATTACAATGTGTCTATTGTATAAAATTCAATAATTATTAAAAATAATCATGACAATCAAACTCTGCGAATAACTCGTGCGACGTGTGGACGTGTATTAAGTCTCATCAGCGGTGTATACACCGCTGATGTTTGATTGTCATGATTATTTTCAATAATTATCGAATTTTATACGATATACGCATCGTAATTGCCTTCAAATATATATATATATATATATATATATATATATATATATGAAGAGGGAGAAATGGATAGATGTTAGATAGATAGATTATTTTGTGAACTTTCATCTCAATATCTCTATCTCTGCTCGTTACAGATAGAGATATTGACATGAATATAGATGGAATGAAACAGAAAATAGAATATTATACTATATATATATATATATATATATAATAAAGATAAATCTAATGTTTCACTTAATGCTCTTCAGCCCTGAAGAGCATTAAGCGAAACTTTTAGTAGGTTCGTCTGACTTATTAGATTTATCTTTATTATTTGCTCTACTTAAGTATTGAGCACTTTTTACTTATTAGCTTTAGTCTCCTGGCGGTTTTATATGAATATATATATATCTATATATATATATATGCATATAAATTGTTTTTTTCTTTTGGCCAAAGTATTGTACCAATAGATTATTTTTTGTTGGTACGATTATCTTGGTCTTTTCTTTTTTCCAAGCATTTTTTTCTCCCCGGTTGATGTTTGGTAGTATATTTTACAATCAAACTATTTGCTGGGTTTTTTCTCACCGCGAGGATTTACCAACACGTTTGATATATATATATATATATATATATATATATATATATATATATATATATATTATATATATATATATGTATGTATATGTATGCAATAAATAGATGAGAAATATTCATAGAATGAGGCAAATAAATATACAGATAAATTGAAACACACACACACACACACACACACACAGAGAGAGAGAGAGAGAGAGAGAGAGAGAGAGAGAGAGAGAGGTATAGATTGGAACAGAATTATATATATATATATACTAGTAGGACCTTTTTTTATCACAACGTTTGATACGTTTATTTGAACAAATAGTTCAATATGTATAGTAAGTAAAGTCGACGGGGCGGCCTGAAGTAAGTATCAGCCAGTCAGCGATGGATCTATCCCTTTTCAATAGCGCTAGAAAAGAGATTATTTTTTAGCATATGAGGTGGAGCGCCACACCTACCATCAGCTCCTTACTTTACCGCACAGATCCCTGTGCTACTCATACGCTGAGTTGGCGAGGACCGGTATCGAACTAGGAATCTTGATTTAACACTCTCTCACTGTTTCTTAAAAAGGAGTGTTTGAAAAATATTTATATCGGTTTGACGATACAAATCTGGGGAGATACATTTAAGATATCTACATTAATTTGCCGTCAAAAAAATGACAAAAACACGACTCGGAAAATATCTAAGTTGGGCCGGAAATTCATCTGACACTGGCTCGCTAAAACATAGTTTAGATTAAGGCAGGAGGCCGGGGCGACATTAAATACAAATTACCAAAACTTATTCCGTAATTCCCAATTTCAATATTGCAAATAAAACAAACATTACTTTTTATCAAATCATTTTGATTTAATTTGGGCATTTACGCGACACAAAACCATTTGGAATGTTTTATATTTAAAATTGGTGAAATGAAATGGACATGAAAAAAATAGCGATTAAGTAATACCAGGTAATCTGGATTTACATTTTGCATAGCGTCTTGAATAATTTGGACGGACTCATTTTTAACCACAGGATGATAACGGACGGAAGATTTAGGAACACGCGCATTATATATATATATATATATTATATAATATATATAATAGATAGATATAGATATATATATATATATATATATATATATATATATATATATATATATATATAGATATATATTATGATGATATCAACAGAATAGATAGAAAGAATATTATATATATATATATATATATATATATATATATATATACCGTAAGAGGAACAAACGGACGGACAGAGACAGACAGAGAGAACTTGCTTGTAGTACCCGCCTTTGCTTAAGTATTCACCCAATTAAATATTGAACTGGTTCAACGCTGCTTAATTTCGGTGACAGATACATAAATAGATAAAAATAATTAGATAGATACTAAAAGAATTACACAAACACATACACACACACATATATATATTAGTTATCCACAGACACGTGTTTCAAAGTTTAGGTCTCATCAGTGTGGCTCGACTTTTTAAGCAGCTACTTCTAACCGGGAGTGAACCCGATAGAATTTGCGTCTGTCAAGCTCCTTACCCTCACGGTAGTCGGAGACTATCAGTCAGAAGTGAACAATTAATTGATACATATTTACGTAGGTTTATGTTTTTACAATCACCAGAGAACTCAAGTCTGTAAACAACAGGCGAGTAAATCCTTTACGCTAAACAGTGACAATTCAATTAATGCCGCCTCTACTGTGCTCTAACAGGATATATATATATATATATATATATATATATATATATATATATATTATTATTATTATTAGGTATACACAGGAATAACCTACTCGAGTATCACCATAAATATCTTCAGGGTTAAATCCACTGAATTAATCAAGATATTGATTAAATTGCAGCCGATTGTACGCGTGTATTTTGTGGTTATTATGACCACAAAATACACGCGTACAATCGGCCGCAATTAATTAATATCTTGATTAATTCAGTGAATCTAACCCTGAAGACCTCTTATGTGAAACTCGAGTAGTGTATTCCTGTGTTTACTATATATATTATATATATATATATATATATATATATATATATATAGTTATTTTCTTTCGAAAAAAGAAAATTGCTCGATACAGTTATAAGACCTATATTCATTTGTTATGGTACCGAATTAAAAGGCATTTGTTACTATTTGTCCATAAGATAAGCGGCTAATACGGTATTTTGAAAACAAATGATTTTATAATTTTATAGCCTACCATTAGAAAATTAGTATATATATATATATATATATATATATATATATATATATTACCAGAATCATATATATATATATATTTATATATATCAATAGGATTACACGCACATACACATATACACACCCAGACACACATGCACATACACATACAAACACATACAAGGTGTGTCAAAAATGTATCGAGATGTTCTGTACTTGTATTCTGAAAATAGAATTAACGTTCCACTCATTGTTCATTTCTATGTAGGTAAATACACCTTCAATTTCGATAATTTCATGACACACCTTGTATATATATATGAAAGAGAGAGAGAGAGAGAGAGAGAGAGAGAGAGAGAGAGAGAGAGAGAGAGAGAGTGGAGTCAGATATATATATAGAGAGAGATAGATATATATATATATATATATATATAGAGAGAGAGAGAGAGATAGTCAGATAGATAGAGAGAGAGAGAGAGAGATAGTCATATATATATATATATATATATATATATAGAGAGAGAGATAGTCAGATATATATATAGAGAGAGAGAGTCAGAGAAAGAGAGAGATAGTTAGATAGATAGAGAGAGAGAGACAGAGAGATAGTCAGAGAGAGAGAGAGAGAGAGAGTCATATATATATATATATATATATATATAATATAAGAGAGAGAGAGAGATAGTCAGATAGAGAGAGAGAGAGAGAGAGAGAGAGTCAGATATATATATATATATATATAGAGAGAGAGAGATAGTCAGATATATATAGAGAGAGAGATAGTCAAATATATATATATATATATATATATATATATATAATATAGAGAGAGAGAGAGAGAGAGAGAGAGAGAGAGAGATATATATATATATATATATATATATATATATGTATATATATAGAGAGAGATAGTCATATATATATATATATATAATATATATATATATATATATATATAGAGAGAGAGAGAGAGAGAGAGAGAGAGATAGTCAGATATATATAGAGAGATAGTCAAATATATAATATCTATATCTACATATATATGTATATATAATAGAGAGAGAATATATAATATATATATATATATATATATATATATATATATATATATATAGAGAGAGAGAGAGAGAATATAGTCATATATATATATATATAATATATATATATATATATAGAGAGAGATATATATATATAGAGAGAGAGAGAGAGAGACAGAGAGAGAGAGAGAGAGAGTGAGAGTGAGAAGATAGAGAGAGAGATAGAGAGCGAGAGAGAGAGAGAGAGATAGTCAGATAGAGATAGATATGAGTAGGCTCAAATAAATAGAGATGAACAGAAAGAATAAAAATGATATGAGAAGACACAATTTTCATAATAGCTTCATGTTTAAGCAGGTGAAGAAAGATGTTATTATTATACTAATAATTGTTTTCAGAGAATATAAAACTTTATATATTTAAAAAAAAATCTAAATGTACTTTCCGAAAGTTTTTTAAACATTTAAGTCAAACATTGTGAGATCCAACCATTTATTTCCTGCAATTGATATTCCTAAAATGCAATGGAGTGTCGTAATATATAGCAAGCCAACAAAGAAATCGGCGAAAAGAGTTCGAATTTCTGTTATCCTTTGGTGGTTACTTAACACTAGGTGAAGAACGTGAATATACTAAACCGTATATATATATATATATATATATATATTGAGGATATGTGCTTAATTGCAGTCATACCTAATTTTGAAAATTAATTAGTTAATAATTAATGAATTTAGATGGCTATCTATGTTCAAATGAAAGGCTAAACGAATCGAGAAAATGTCAATCCCTGAATGTACATTTCGACCTATTAGGTCTCATCAGCAATAGATCGAAATGTACATTCAGGGATTGACATTTTCCCGATTCGTTTAGCCTTACATTTGAACATATATGCCCGCCTAAATTCATTAATTATTAACTAATTAATTTTCAAAATTAGGTATGACTTCAATTAAGCACATATCCTCCAAAAATTGTCGACTTAAAGCCATATAAAAAAACATTTGTTTGTTTACTTAACTTCATATATATATATATATATATATATATATATATATATATATGTGTGTGTGTGTGTGTGTGTGTGTGTGTGTATATATATATATATTATATATATATATAACTTTTTAAATTGATAAATATATATGCAAAGTGTGTTAAAAAGTATCGGATTTTTTGTACTTTTTTAAAATTGAAAAAAAAAAATAACGTTCCGTTCATTCTTCTTTCCTATCTTGGTAAACTGCTTCAAACTCGGCACTTTTATGACACACTTGTATTCTAAGAAAAAGGCAACGTTCCGTGCATTCTTAATTTCTATCTTGGTAAATACTGCTTCAATCCCGATACTTTTATGACATACCTTGTATATATCATTGAACATTTTTAAATATCAGGAGAAAAGGATTTGTCAGGTGAAGTTTAGTATCATACCCAGGATTTCCATTTTTTGGGGTTGATAGGATTGATTTGTTTGTTTGTTTTGTTTTACGGCATATCAACCTCAGTGGGTTATTTAATGCCAATAAAGTTTTGAAATAAATCAATTCTTAATGGATAATACAATTTTTTTATAAATACATTTTTCTATTTAACCCATTGATGGGACCCTAACAGGTACTACAACTCCGGGTCAGAGTGACCAGGGAGCAATGGTGATGAAGGCGTGCTCCACATTCCCCAAACATCCAAAACTGGAACCTCACCATCAGATAGAGTTTAACGTCATTCCCAGGACATGTAGACCCGCAGCCACCGCCTTCTCGCACCCATATGATAAAAAGGGGTTGGGGCTTGCCATAAAGGCAATAGAGTTGGGAAAATCATATTGGTGCTAGGGCTTGACGTGACCAGGATTTGATCGGAGAGGGCCTCTCCGACCACCCGTCTAGCCCAAGATAGGGCCAAAGTGGAGTATTGCATGTCATGAATTGCTCATCCACCTGGGCTCTATCCTTAAGCATCACGGGTCGCCACCCACGGCCAATAGGTGGCCCCATTGGGAGAGGCTTACCCTCTGCAGAGGAGCCGTCGGTACATTCTAACGCCCCAGCCGACAGGGCGTTTACTAAAAATATAAACTTTTGAAAATCAAAGATTCCATTGTTTAGGCTTCCATACGATCTTTTACGAATCTTTACGAAGAGTTCTCTCGTCTGACCTAAAACCATATAAGCAGACACAAACACACAGGCATGCGCACAAATACACACAGACACACACACACACACACACACATGTATATATATATATATATATATATATATATATATATATATATATATATATATATAACGGGAATACATTAATAATTATTCTAAAATAGAGCAGAATTTTAAATCTGGAAGAAGGGTATTGCCAGTGGTCCGAAACTAATGCAAGTGTTACTGACAGAATGCAAATACATTAATATTGATTTTACTATATAAATACATAGAAAATCAGAAGCAAAGGGGTGAGCCAATTAATGCGGGCATTACTGATAGAAAAGATCTATGAGACGTGAAATGTAAATTTATTACTAATGATTACTTTTGATGTATAATTATATTAAAGTGAAGTCACGTGGTGTAATTGTTATGATCGTAGGCAGTGAATACGGCGAGGCCGGTCTAAATCATGAACTAAACTTTTTCTCACGGCAATAATACCCTTGAAAAATGTATGAATTAAACTATTCTCTCTCCACATCTGGGTAAATAGAAGGGCGATCTGGGCTCTTTAACCTTGGTTAGGCAACCAGTATAGGAGAAGGAAAACTCTGAATTAAAACCCGTTAAACTCCGCTTAAAAAATTGACCTTGTGTCACATCCTGCTCATGCAGAGAGGTTGGTAAATATGTATTATTGTATTGAACAAAAGGACTTGATAAGTTTCTAGAATGGATGGAAGCATTATTAGTAAAGTAAAGTCGGTATCAGCCAATCAGCGAGGGAGTCTATCCCCTTTTCACTAGCACTAGAAAATAGTTTTTAGCGTCTGAGGTGAAGAGTTACACCTACCACCAGCTCCTTACTTTACCGCACAGATCCCTGTGCTACTCCTACGCTGAGTTGGTGAGGACCAAAATCGAACTAGAAACCATGTGATTCCTAGCTGAACGCTCTACCAACTGAGCTAAACCGGCCTTTTTATATAATTAACATTTATTTCCCTTGAGAAATTATAAGGACTAGCAGGACTGTGGATATACCAGAGTATGATAATTTGATTAATACGTTTGATATTTTTTTTTACTTAAGATTGATTTCTACAGAAGTATTTCTAAGATTTGATCTTGCCTCGCTGTATCCATTTCCCACGATGGTACCGATTACACCACGGGCCCTCAACACAATTTGAGAATCTAGAATTTCAGGATTTCTGGCCTGGATTCGACACAGAATGTTTTTGATTTGCTTATGGGGTCTGTCTGATCTCAATATTGTATGCTATGTTGGGCTATGGCCTCTATAAGTAAATTTAAAAAGGTGTGACAAGGTGTGGTTTCTAGCCGAACGCTCTACCAACTGAGCTAACCCGGCCCTGTAGATCGGATTGATTTTAACGTCGTGTCAACACGGCTGGGGTTATTTTATTCCTCGGGCTTGTGGGGATCAATTTCATTTAACATTTAGATTTGCATTTCTGTGGCGTTGTTTCTTAATTCTTTGCCTATCAAATTTTCTTCCATGACTATACGAAACTTTCTAGTTATTTTTACCTGTATGATGAGATATTTCACAGTTCATCATGGAACTCATTCTATTGAAATAAAGTTCTTTTATTATTGTAATCAGAGTCCTTCTGCTCAATCATGTTTAACTAACCATCAGTTTTTTTGGTGTGGTATGAAAGCCGATGTAAGCAGCTAAAAGTAGACAAAGAGAAAGGTTTTTTCTGTACACTTCAAATATTCTTATCTCATACAAATAATTTGCCCAATGTTTTATGGTTTCAAGTATTCTTATCTAATACAAATAATTTGCCCAACGTTTTATGGTTTCAAGTATTCTTATTTAATACTAATAACCATATGGTTTCCGAAATTATTTTCGATTTTATAATAGTCATTTTCAAACATTCATATGGTTATAAATAACAATAATAATATTCAGTTATAATTTTACAGTTATATGATATCAAGTATTTCTACTTAATACTGATTATTTTCAAATAGAACTATTTGACATATAAATTGGACCATGATACTGATAATAATAATTCATACACAAGCATATGATTCAAAGTAAATATTCTTATTTAATAAGAAGTTTGTAAATATGTATAAATATAAATACCACAACTGGATTTCTCGTATAATTCTGCCTTAGAAAGGTTATATATATATAGATATGGCTTACATCCTGGACAGACAGAGGGACAAACAGAAACACCACGAATATAGTATAAGATTCTCCGGTTTTTCATGCCTCTGTAGGTTCTTGTGGCATATTAGATAACGTGCTGGACTGCGATATCGAAGTAAGCGCTGGAACTTTAGTCAAGCTATTACGTTTACTTTCGACTATGAATTTTTTAACGTCTTCCCCGCCCCGTTGTGAGTTAAATAGTACCACTTCTCTTTTCGAACACGGATGATGTTGGCATTAAATTACACAGGAACGTTGATATGCCATTAAAAAAAAAAAGAAACCAATATTAAACTAAAAAGTACAAAATATGAAGAGTGGTGTGATGCATATCAGTATATAACCAAATCGTTAAAACACGTTCCAGTCTTTTTGATTCTGTTTAACATCGTAGAAATAACCTTACTAAACACGTAGATGAAATAACCCGTTAACTATCGCATTCATGTGTGTTTTGATGCGATATTTACAAGATGTCGGCCAGAGAAAATGCACTTTACAAAGCCCCAGTCGATAGGGCTGAAGAAGAAAAAGATGAGATTATACGTATGTAAAGAGATATTGAAACTAAACAGAAAGTGAAAGGGTGCCTCTTGTGTTTTATTAGATTGAGATCGAGGCAAGGAAACTATTGGTAATAAGTTCGATTGGCTAACCAAAGATGTAGAAATTAAGATGTCCATTATGTCGGCCCCTATACAATATTTCTTATGCACCTTCACTCGGCTATCCGGAATCTGACCTAAAACCACACGAGTAGAACACACACACGAAAATGAATCTCACGACAATATCAGTTAATTACTGAGGCTTGCCTTACTAGCTACCGCTCTCTGGCAGGCGACCTATTTACACTGTTTGATCTGATTATCATGAGGTCCAGCTTATCCCTGACCTCCTAAGGTTACCTACGCCGAGACGTCGGCTCCACGAGGCTGATATATACAAAGTTGGCATTTTTCTAAAAAAAAAAAAAGAAAAAAAGGCGGATGTCCTTAAAGCATTACCGAGTCAATCGACGCCGAGCTTGTCTAATGAAAGTCACGTGCCCAAAGGAAATAGGCTAAACGGCGGAAAAGGAAGTGTACACACACACACACATACACATACACACACGCATTCACAAACACACACACACACACACACACACACATATATATATATATATATATATATATATATATATATATACATTTTACATACATACAGAGAGTGACGTTTACTTTCGTCTAGACTGTGTAATCATAGTTGCTTGTCATTTAAATATCTACGGAAATTAAAGATAAAACAAGCAAAACTGTTTAAAATTATATATATATATATATATATATATATATATATATATATATATGAGAAGTAAATACACATGTGTTTTGATATGGCTTTTTTAGCCGACAATTTTGGAGAATATGTGCTTAATTGAAGTCGTACGTATTTGAAAGTTAATTAATTGATAACTAATTAATTAGGCGGCATACCTTGTGCACAAGGCGGTCTTCCTATCTATAGCTCTGCTATAAAGAATAAAGAAGAAGAAGGAAAAAACCTACTTCTAAACAAAACGAAAAATCTAAGAAAGTCGGTTGGTGTAGGGGTTACGGTCCTCACCTGTCAGCTTGACAGTCAAGGTTCGAATCACGCACAAGGTGGTCTTCCAATCTATAGCTCTGCTGATGAGGCCTAATAGGCCGAAATGTACATACAGAGATTGATTTTTCTCGATTTGTTTAGCCTTACATTTAAATAGGTATGCCCGCCTAATTAATTAATTATTAATTAATTAACTTTCAAAATTAGGCACAACTTCAATTAAGCACATATTCTCCCCAATATATATATATATATATATATATAATATATATATATATATATATATATGCAAGGAGCCGGTTTAGCTCAATTGTTAGTGCACCCACTTATGAATCGCAAGATTTCGGATTCGATACCTTGACTGCTCAGTATGACAGATTTGGTAATCTGATCTGTGTCGTAAAGAATCTAGGAGCTGACGGTAGATGTGGCGCCTCACATTTAGTTCTATCGAAAAGGGAATATGCTCCTTCGCTGTTTGTCTGATACCGACAATAGGCCATACAACCGATTTTTTTAAATTAAAAATAATTTATATTCATGCTAGAATTTTAAATATAAAAAAGAAAATTTAAAAAAGTTCATATAGTATTCAAATAATCAATTTATTGAATAAGTGAAAATTTAGTAAATGATAAAACAATTTCCTTCTAAATCAACAAAGCTAAGCAGCTATCAGCGCGTTTGGTATAAAGTGGGTGACTGCTTCGTTACATCAAGTACTACAAAAAAAAAAGGGTTAGATAAAGTAATTCTATAGCTAATCTCGTAGGCATAATTACTACTGGACACTTCATATAATTCTGTGTCTAAATTTAAGATATGAGTACAGTTTACGTCTAGCATAAGTAAGGGCCAGAGGGAAATGTTGCATGTCATGGACTGCTCAGCCACCAGGATTCCATCCTTGAGCATCACGGATCGCCAACAGGTGGTCCCATTGGGGGGGATTTTGCCTTTCTAACTTAGGCAGTAACATCTCCTCCACAGAAAACGACGTTAATGCACGTATAGAAAAGGCATGGGCCGCTATAAATAAATTATCAGTCATATGGAAATCCAATCTCACATACAAGTTAAAGCGACAGTTCTTCCAGGCCGTTGTCGTATTAGTGCTGCTGTATGGCTGCACCACCTGGACCATAACGAAGCGACTAGAGAACAAACTAGATGGAGCTGCACAAGAATGCTGTGGGTGATCCTGAGCAAGACGTGGAAACAGCACCCCACGAGAAGGCAGCTGTACGGCCACCTGCCACATATCACCCAAACCATCCGAGTAAGACGGACAAGACACGCGGGACACTGCTGGAGAAGCAAGGACGAACTCATAAGCGACGTCCTCCTGTGGAAGCCAGCACATGGGCACGCCAGTGTGGGCCGACCAGCAAAGACGTACATTGACCAGCTCTGTGCAGATACAGGATGCTGCATAGAGGACCTCCCGAGAATGATGAGCGATAGGGACGGATGGAGAGAGATTGTCATGGATATCCGTGCTGACAGCGCGACATGATGATGATGATGATGATGACAGAGGTGCAGTCAGTGTATTCTACAGCCCCAGCCCACAGGGCAGAAGTATGTCAAACTAAAGTAAGTTCAGTAAATAGCAATACTTATATGTACCACACATATAATTATGATTAAATTTTGTCGAGTTTTTTAGTTATTTTCATTTTAGTTATTTTGTTGCATACCCTTTTTACTTACTTACTTATATTCTTCTTCTGGCGTCTTTGACATCTTATTCTTCTTCTAACATCTCTTCTAGCGTCTGGACTTCTCTTGGTGGTCGTCGCACTTAACTCATTTCTTCTTCTAGATCAGTCTTGTTACCAAGACATTCACCAATCACAAAACTGTGTAATTTTCTTAAGCTTTTATTTACTTAACTATACATTTCAAACTAAATATCTGACTAACATGCAACCCTAACATTTTAAAATAAAAAAAGCAACATTTCAACTGACATAGAAACATAAAGTCTGCGTGCCGTATGCAGAGTGAGTTCCAGTTAAGGCAGGACATCTTCTCTGCCGACGTCCAACTGAAAACTGAGGACCCAACCAGGTCCCACGTGACTTCACGTATTTTGCGGTCTTTCTGTACTATTCCATGGAAAGTCCCGACCGTGATATGAAAAGGGCCATCCCTTTAGAAATACAGGGTATTGACAATAATCTTATGCAACCGCATAGATTATGTAACAATTTTTCATTCGTAATAAATGAAAACATTTGTCTATGACGGATTCTCAAATTGGTCCACATAGATACTGGGTTGATTGGTCATTTTTGTTTAATGGCATATCAACCCTTGTTGGCAATTTAATGCCAAAACCTTGTTTTTTGTACATATCATTTATAATCGAATAGTTTCTAGGTAAATATCTTTATTAGGTTTGGTTTGGTTTATAAACTTCTAGAAATATGTTTTATTAACCCCCATCTCTATCAATAAACTAGTAGAAACAATTTTCGTTAGCTTAATGAGTAACAATATATTAGTAGAATTAATGGTAATTTATGAGGAAGTGTGTCACAGTCTCCTGCCTCAGAAATTGCCACCCGGTGAATTTTGAAATAACGTCCCCAGTTTACGACGTAAACAAACATTAACAAAAGAAAATCTTAGTATATAATAGAAAGATAGTGAAATTCCCCCCTCCCATATTTAAAACAATGAAACTTGCAGAAAAATTAAAATTTTCTTGAAAAAAATTTTCTATTCGAAAGACAAAAAATTAAACAAACTCACAAATGGCCTCTTATTTTTCTTTTTTTGTCGTAATTCTTGTTTATTTATAGAAATTTGTCATATTTCTTGTTTAGATAGTTTTGAACAGACTGAGATAAATATTTTCAACAAGTAAATGTATTTGTGGGAGGTCGCTTCTTTTTTTGTCGTAATTCTTGTTTATTTAAATTAAAAACAAGACATTAAAAAGAATAGATAATAAAGAGATGACGTGACGCCGTAGCTGGGATCGTTATTTTAAAATTCACCTGGTAGCAATTTCTGAGGCAGGAGACCGGGACGCACTTCCTCATAAATTACCTAATTATTTTTTATGTTAGATTTTACATTAACTACACGTGTATCAATAACTGGTTAGAAATAATTTTCATTAAGATGAAAAAAGATCAATTTTACCCACAGAGGACCCTTGCAGGTAGTACCACTCTGGATCAGAGTGAACCTGAGTGATATGACAATGAAGGGGTACTGCACATTTCCCAAGGCTTCATAATTTAGACCTCACCACAAGAAGCAGTTTAGCATCATACCAAGGACACTAATTTTTGTTAAATATTTCATTGATTGAAATAATTTTCATGTGTATCAATGAATTAGAACAAAAAACTTGTGTATCAATAAACTGGTGGTTGACCAGCAGCCACCCACTTAAAGCATCTATATGATAAAAGTAGGAAGCGCGTGGTGTAATGGATAAAGTCATGGGAAATTAACTAGTCGCCCCGAGTTCAAATCCTGGATGTGGTAATTGCATTTCACTTAGCGCTACCCTTGGGAAAGGTATGAATCCTACTCTCCCTCCAGCTATGGATAAATAGTAGGGCAGACTGAGCTCTTTAAAGTTGCTTTGGCAACCGGTCTAGGAGAAGGAAAAACTCTGAATTCAAACCTGTTGAACTCCGCTTAAGAAATTGACCTTGTGTCACATCCTGCTCGTGCGGAGGGGTTGGTAAATATATATATGATAAAACGTGTTTGTGTTGTATCCGTGAGGTGGCAAAAAGAATACAAAGAGAATACAGGATGTGTGAATATGTATTTATTCAACACTTAACATAGAACAAAGAAGTACAAATCACAAGACAAACGTACCAATAAGGAGGTTGGAGTTGATGCAGGAATTTCGTTCGAATAAATTCCGATATCAGTCACTGTTGCATCGACTCTTAAATGCTTCTGGGTCAGTCCATCTTGTAGGGGTGTTCACTCCTCTACAACAGTTTGTTTACCATGAGACCAATGTGAACAATACAGACGGGACACACATAGAGGTGATGGAGCTTGATATAACCAACCAATTGATCGTATCGGTGTTGCATAGCCATATTATATTAGACGTATATAGCCGCAATGCCGTATAGTATACCGTTAGGTTGAAGAGTATACCCGTCGACGTATACTTATATACTTGAAGTGCGTGGTGCAATGGTTAAAGTCATGGGAAATGGACTCGTCGCCCCGAGTTCAAATCCTGGACGTGTTAATTACATTTCAATTAACACTAATACCCTTGGGAAAGGTATGAAACCTACTCTCCCTCCAGCTATGGGTAAATAGCAGGGCAGACTGGACTCTTTAACCATGGCTAGGTAACCAGTCTAGGAGAAGGAAAACTCTGAATTCAAACCTGTTAAACTCCGCTTAAGAAATTGACCTTGTGTCGCATCCTGCTCGTACGGAGGGGTTGGTAAATATATATACTTACATACTTATCTTGTATACTTATCTTCCTCTATGAATCTGAGCTTGGTAGCTGGCGTCTTAACTGAATCTATGTCTGGGTGTATAACCTTCAGGCTTGGGATTCTTCTTGACTTGATCTTGGGATGTCCTGTGTCGTTGCTTTGTTTTTAATTAACGAAGAAAGGATTTTGTTGTTTTACTTAGAGTTTATATTCTATTTTTATAAAACCCAGATCAACTCAAATGCTCGTGAGAAATTACTATTTGGACGAGAGACACCATTGTACGTCTGATTTGTCCATTCACCTAGCCAAATCTGATTTCTCTAAACCATCTTTCTCACTTCGCTTGTCTAAAACGAGAAAAGGTCAAAGACAGGGTGAAATTCCGGGAATAAAATTCCCTGTATTTTTCCACAAAACCATAAGTTTTATTTAACTACACTACCCTACACAATTCATAGGTAGCCTATCAATTATGTATCATGGAGCCTCTTCGATCGCCCGTCTAACCCAAGTAAAGATCGAGTTGGAGTGTTGCATGTCAAAGGACTACTTAGCATATCTCTAGGACCGGAGCCTCACCATCAGATGAAGTTCTGGTGTCCTACCCAGGACGCCTTCTTTTGATGGGGGATCTTACCCCTCTTCATGCGTATTCTAAGCTCTGTCAACATCTCGGATATATGGGTTGTATTTAACCAACTATTCCGCAACGAAGCATAAGGTCATTTTAAGCGGAGTAAAGCTGGTTTGAATTAAGTTTTTTTCCCCCGTTCTTTTTTGACTGGTTGCCTAACCAATGCTAAAGAACCCAGTCTGTATTACCAATGTAAATGTGGTGGTTAAAATTGATTCACGCCTTTCCCAATGGAATTATCACGAGAATGAATTCCAAACAGCCCCGTCCAGAACTTGAACTCATGTGACCGATTCCATATCCTACGTCGATAACCGTCGTGTTAATCGCGCCTCCAATATATGATAGCGTTAAAAAGGGTAATTTATGAGGAAGAGCGTCCCGGTCTCCTGCCTCAGAAATTGCTACCCGGTGACTACTAAAATAACGTCGTCTCGGCGATGTTACTTGAAAGAAAACAACCAACTTAGGGCGTTAAATGTATTTTAGAGGGGGGCTTCTCTTTCTTTTTTTTATATGAACAAATGGAGATAGGTAGATAGATATATATAAACAAAGTAAAAAATGAACAAATTGAGGTAGATAGATAGATAGATAGATAGATAGATATCTTCATATCTAAACAAGAATTACGACAAATTTCTATAAATAAACAAGAATTACGACAAATTTCTATAAATAAATTTCTAAACAAATTACGATAAATAAATAAGAATTACGACAAAAAAGAGAAGCCCCCCCACTCTAAAATACATTTAACGCCCTAAGTTGGTTGTTTTCTTTCAAGTAACACCACCGAGACGACATAGTTGGGGACGTTATCTTAATAATCACCGGGTAGCAATTTCTGAGGCAGGAGACCGGGACGCACTTCCTCATAAATTACCTTAAAAAGTTACAAAATTTAAGAATGGGCTCATGCCTTTTGAAACTGACAAAAATAGAATTCGAACCCCCGTTCGTTTGTTCCTTTTTATCTGGCTTTAATCGTATCCCCACCCCCCTTTTCTCTAATGTAAGATACGGACAAAAATTCTATCATGATCCTTTTTATCTTTTTAAATTGCCTATTCTTTAGGGTTGAACTAAAAACGGAAACTTCAATCGCCACTGTTGCTTAGTTGAAGGCCCTATACTTGCGCAGAACTTCGCCTGTGCGTGCTGGCTCTGAATTGCGAACAGGTTTGCCCCCTAAACCCTACAGTTAGTTCCATTTCAGGCAGGGTGGGGTGATACGAAAGAGGGAAAAAGAAAGTGAGCGAGCTAGTGACTGAGAAAGAGAAAGAGGAAAAAAAAGAGGGTCGGGCGAGGCTTCTGAAAACCGCAACTGAATATAATAAGAGGCCTTTAACACCAAAATAGAACCGTTTGTAGACAGAGTTAAGCAGAGTTCTGTCAGAGGAGTTGAGTGGTGGGCAATCTGACCGCTGGTGAAAAGTCCAAGTAAACTGTTATTATCACATTGACATCGAGACACATAGTGGTTACCCCCGAGAGGGCGAGCCAAGACTGGCACACGAACGGTAATCTAATAACTTTAAAACATCTAATTATACAAACTGAACAACAGCCAGAGCGCCCAACTAAGACAAAATACACTCAATTGAAGTGTCGATCGATATTGCTTTGTTAAGGTTTACTTTTTTGTTTTTAATTTTTTGTTTTTCTTTTCTTTCGTTTAGACAAAAGAAAACGTTTATTTACTTTAGGGGTTGTTTTTTTTAATTCTTTATTATTTATGTTTTTCAAAAGAGGTTCCTTAAATGTAAACATAAAAAGACGCCCCCCCCAAAAAAAAAAGACATATATTCGGCGTTAAAGCAAGTTTTGTATTGGACGGTTTTAATAAGTAATAATTAAGAAAAAAAAAACTGACTTGGAAGTTTTTGGCAGAGGGAAGACAAGTTTTATTTCCGTGCGATCGTTTGGCAGACGATACTCTAAAAATAATAAAACTTTGTGAGGAATCCTTCAATAAAACTGTTGGTTAGAGTATCTATTAGACTGACTTTATGTGATTTTCATTAACTAAAATGTTTTTGTTTCTATCAAAAAAGAAACTAGCATAAACAATGCCCATGAAAACTTCACGGTATATCTTTAGGATTTACTCATTGAACTGAAAATACATTTTTAAAAAGTGTTCTTCGTGAACAATATATACACCTCTAACAATAAATGCAAATGTCAGTCTGTCACATTTTAGAAACGTTACCCTTATATACCGTAGCCCAATATATCATACCAATTTTAAATCAGGCCGAATCCGTGAGAAAATTAAAAACATTCCGGGCCGAATCCGGACCCGCAATCGTGAAATTTTGGATTCCCAATTCTTATCCATTGAGATTGTGGTAATTTATGAGGAAGTGCGTCCCGGTCTCCTGCCTCAAAAATTGCTAACCGATGACTATCAAAATAACAACCCCAGCTCGTCGTAATTCTTTTTTATTTATCGTAATTTGTCGTAATTCTTGTTTAGATATGAAGATGGATATATAGTTTGGAATAGACTGAGATAGATAGATAAACAAACAAAATAATATAGATAGATATGAACAAATGGAGAGAGATATTTTCGACAAGTAGATGTATTTGAGGGCGGGGGGGTCGCATCTTTTTTTGTCGTAATTCTTGTTTATTTAAACTAAAAACAAGACATTAAACAAACATGAATAATAAAAAATCTTAGTATTTAAAGTAATTTAGATAAATATGAACAAATTGAGATAGATAGATAGATATGAAGAGGGATAGTTTTGAATAGACTGAGCTGGGTCGTTATTTTTAATAGTCACCGGGTAGCAATTTTTGAGGCAGGAAACCGGGACGCACTTCCTCATAAATTACCGAGATTGTTTTCGGCGATTTTTAACATGTTTTTTTTGCGACGAATTTTTTTGTATGATAACAATTTTTATGACTTGGAAATAAATTTGGGAATAATCACAAACGAGAAACATGGAGTATTTATTTACCGAAACCCCTCCTCCAATGAGTCCAGTCTGCCCTACTATTTACTCATGACTAGAGGAAATAGTTAGATTCATACCTTTCCCAAGTGTATTAGAGCTATGTGAGATGTAAATAGTCTCGTCCCGAATTTAAACTTGCTTTGCCGCCCCCAATTCCTACGACGATAACCATTACATGCGACCGCCTACAATACAGACTGAGAGAGTAGTTTGTTTTGTTTTCTTTGTTTCAATGGCATATCAACCAGCGTGGGTTATTTAATGTCAACACTTACTTGTTGAAGAACAGTAGTAGTAGTACTATTTAATCAATAGCTGGACAAAAATGGGGCTCACACATTTTCCAAGGGTATTAATTTGAAAGGGGAGTTCAAACTCGCTATCGCAGCCCAGCACGTTACCTACTACGCCACGAGGACTCCCCAATTAGTGAGTGCATATGTATACGCGTTATATAATGGTTATATATATATATATATATATATATATATATATATATATATATATATATACACACACATATACATACATATATATATATATATTGGAGAATATGTCCTAAATTAAAGTCGTACCTAATTTTGAAAGTTAATTAATTAATAATTAATTAAGTAGTCGGGCATACCTATTCAAATGTAAGGCTAAACAAATTACATTTGAATAGGTATGCCCGCCTAATTAATTAATTAATTATTAATTGATTAACTTTCAAAATTAGGTACGACTTCAATTAAGCACATATTCTCCCAAAAGTTGTCGGCTAAAAAAGCCATACCAAAACACATGTGTATTTACTTCTCATATATATATATATATATATATATATATATATATATATAATTGAAACGGATATACCTCTAATTGTTGCTTATTCCTAGCTGCATGGTGTGCGGTAGGTCCACAATGCCGATACACGAACTGCACATGGACGAATGTTAAGCAATGTTTATTGTCGTAAGAAATGGACACGGCGAACCGAGTTCAAATCCCTGGCGAGGCTGTTGGCATTTCACATAGCGCTAATACATTTGGGAAAGGTATGTATCACCCTCCAACTATGGGTAAATAGTAAGGCAGACAGGGCTCTTTAAGCTTGGTCAGGAAAACCAACCTAGGAAAAGGAAAATTCTGAATTGAATTCTGAATCGTGCGGAGGGGTTGGTAAATATATATACACGAGCCATCACTGTGTATTTTACATTTTATTTTGTATTCCAAGAGAGAAACGCTATACATTTACAATTATGCCTGAAGTCATCAATGTCTTTTTCATCTATTTCAAAGTATATTGTTCTTTACTGACGAAGTAATCCTGAACATTGTCGAAGCGACGCAATAAAAATCTCGCTGACTTCCAAACTATTTCGCGTATTGATCCATTAACTATCGATAATTATTCGATTGGAAGCGATCGATGTTTCACAGAATAAAAGACGAGGTGGGTGGTTTGCGGGTGTGGGTGGGTATGGACTGATCTGTATTGAATCATTGACGTCCTTCGCCAAACCCGTGCGAAGGGGAGAGACATGGCGTCGTCTCTCTGAAAGATTACACAACGAATATGGATATTGACTTCTCTGCAGATGCTGACAGGTTAACAGTAAAATACTCGTAACAGCGATCAGCTAATGATAACGCTTTTAGATCAGCTTCGAAATTGACGGATCTAGAAAAGTGTGTGTGTATATATATGTGTGTGTATGTGTGAAAGTGTATGTGTGTGAGTGTGTCTATGTATATGTGTGTGTGAGTGCGTAGTGTGTGTGGTTGTGAGTGTGTGTTTGTATGTGTATGTATGAATGTGCAATTATTTGTATGTGAGTGTATGCATTTGTGAGTGTGTGTATGTGTTTGTGCGTGTGTATGTGTGTGTATGTGTGTGTATGCATTTGTGAGTGTGTATGTGTGTGTGTGAAAGTGTGTGTGCCTGTATGTATGTGTGTATGTATGCGTGTGTATTTGTGAGTGTGTATGTTCGTGTGAGTGTATGTGTGTGAGTGTGTCTATGTATATATATATGCGTATGTGCTTGTGAGTGTGTGTATGTATGTGTATGTATGAATGTGCAATTATGTGTATGTGAGTGTATGCGTTTGTGAGTGTGTATGTGTGTGTATGTGTGTGTGCGTGTGTATGTGTGTGTGTGTGTTTAGAGAGAGAGAGAGAGAGATGACGCAATCAAGATCGTCTTCTGCACGGCAACATGCCCAGCAACGTCTTGGACAGTGAGCGAAAGATTTTCTATAAATGAAAATGAATTTAAAAGACTATTATCTCAAATGGAAACATGACAGGTAAATGGGATGAAATTTTGAATATTTCACTTGATATTCTGAAAGAGTACAATGTTTGATTTTCCTTTCTTTCACTATATTTTGCTTTGTGTCATTTACTGACGATAAAATACGCTCACCGCACTCCCATCATCATCAATTACCTACGTCTCTGTCGAAGTGTCTTTGTGGCCTGCGTGTGTGTGTGTGTGTGTGTGTGTGTGTCTGAGTGTGAAAAAGAGAGACAGTGTTGGTGTGTGTGTGTGTGTGTGTCAGAGAGAGAGAGAGAGAGAGAGAGAGCGAGAGAGAGAGAGAGAGAGAGAGAGAGAGAGAGAGAGAGAGAGAGAGAGAGAGAAATTGCTATTTTTAAACAGGAATTGCTTTCCGAGTTTTGTGACTGATTATGCACGAATAGAATTTTACTTTTAAATTATGCGACGCTGTTATTTATTTAAAGAAATCCGAAAAGTTGAAATAGGTTTAAAAAGTATATACGCAAAATCTTGTTTAAGTTATCGATTAAATTTCGGACTTGATTGAATTGCTTTTAAATGGAGGTATGGTGTTCAATTGATTGATTGGTTTTATCGACGAATCTTAAAGCATTGTCAAACCGTCTAGATCTATTTTAATCCTAGAGGTTAGGGAATCGTATACACTAGACGTTTATATTCTTTGTGTAGTTGTTTCTTAAGAGATTCTCTTTTGGCACAAGGTAATGTGTTACCATGTATTCGTCTAGCCCAAGATAGGGCCAAAGTGGAGTATTGCAAGTCATGGACTGCTTATCCACCTGGGTTCTATCCTTAAGCATCACGGGTCGCCACCCAAGGCTAACAGGTGGCCCCATTGGGGGAGTCTTACTCCTCTGCAGAGGTGCAGTCGGTGCATTCTAACGCCCCAGCCGACAGGGCGGAGATCTATTTGAAGCCTAGATGTTAGGGAATCGTTTAAGATGTACGTTTATATTTACATTCTTTGTAGTTGTTTTATAAGAGATTCACATTTGGCACACAGTTATGTGTTATCAAGTATTTTTGTCTAATTAGCCTATTTGAACCATAGGAGTACCCTAACAGGTGATACCCCACCATGTCAGAGTAGGACTTGGGAATAATGGCAATACAGAGGCACTGCACATTCTCCAGAACTTACGACTTTATATCAAATGCAGTTTAGCGTCATTAGTATATATATATATATATATATATATATATATATAATATATAAGAAAATGATTAAATTCCATGAAGTCGATATATAATACAAGTTGTGTCATAGAAGTATCGAGATTGAAGCTGTATTCACCAAGATAGAAATGAACAATGAATGGAACATTAATCTGTTGAAAATACAAAGTGTGTCAAAAAATACAAAAACTCACGATCTTTTTTACACAACTTTATTATATATATATATATATATATATATATATATATACATAGTTAACATATACATAGTTAATTCCTAATTATTATTGGAGAAATGATAATAAAGTGATCAATTACTTCTGTAAGAGCTGTATTTATTTAATTATAGTTTACAATACATTTAAGAGTCCGTTTTACCAATGGTTATTGAGCCTCATCTTTATGTGATTGGTTGTCATCAGAAACATTCACTTTTGAAAATATTCGGCTAGTTTTTTTCCCACAAATAAAAAAAAAAAAATAAATAAAACGGGAAAATTTTTAAATCATCATGAGTACACAATCACGAAACACGAGACGCAATGACGACAAATAGGGACACCGGTGATTGATGAAAGGAAAAGGAAGAACGGAAAACGGGTCACGTAGACACGAGTCATGTGGGTAAAACTGTCCAAATATTTTCAAAAGTGAACATTTCTGATGACGACCAATCCCCTAAAGGTGAGGCTCCGAAACCATTGGTAAAACAGACTTTTAAATGTATTGTAAACGATAATATATATATATATATATATATAATATATGTGTTGTGTGTGTGTGTTGTGTGTGTTTGTGTGTGTCGTTATCCTCACTTCCACCAGATAAAGTGTTCCTCAACCTAAATTCATATCCTTGTAATGGCTTTTCGACCACCAACTTCCCACCCGTTAAACTGTCAAGCCGAGTCAGGGCGTGGATGTTTTGACAGTTAGATGTCAGCAGTTGACCTTGATTTGAAACGTGATGAGAAAGTTAATTAGGGTTTTTAACAGTTCGGCTTCAGACAAGCGAACAGAAGCAGACGTCTGTTATTGGTAGCCCCCAACAATTAGTACAATATAGACTTTATAAAATACAAAGGCTCTTCCCTTTCAATGTGAGACAAAAATAAGACCCACAAAATGTAGCCTTGATTTATTATTTTAATAAATCAAGCCTACATTTTGTGGGTTTTATATAAAAACAAAGTCAACAAAAAACAAAAATCAGTTTCAATATCTAGTTGTTGTTCTGTCCCTCGTTCGATTTATTCCGATATTTCGGCGGTACCTTGGCGTTGTTTAGCCGTTATTTTTCTTTCGAAATTGTGTGACGTAACTCACCCGAAATCGATCACGGTAATCGTTCGAAATTCGGCATGACTTTGATCGTGAAATTCATGCGCAACTTGATGAAAATTAAAGAACAAATAAATAAAGATGAAATAAGTAAAGATAGAATAAATAAAAATAAAAAATATGATGATAAATCACAGAATCAACCTATGGTTCCTCGCTGTGTCTTAGACTGAAATATGCATATGGGGGAGGTTAGTTTTATGGTTCAGAGGAGGACCAGTTTAGCTCAGTCGGTAGAGCTTCCGACTCGGAACCACAAGGTTCTGGGTTTGATACCCGTCTTCGCCATCTCTGCGTATAAGTAGCACAGGGATCTTTGTGGTAAAGTGAAGAGCTTATGGTAGGTGTTGCGCGCCAAGTCAGACGTCAAATGCAATATCCTTGGTCTCGCAATAGTGAAAAGAGGATAGACTCCCTCGCTGTCTGGATGATATCGACTTTAGTACCACCACCACCTGATTGTCAGTAACCAAACGACGGTGACTTCATGTCGACACTACCCTTAGATATAAATGCTCTGTCCATGATATTGTGCATGTTAAGTATCTGGCCGCCATCTTGGCCAGTTGTAAAGAACTTAAAGTAAATAAGTAAGTAAGTCCCGAGTTATAGAATCCTTTGGTAAGTGAATAAGTCCTGTGATATAGAAACCTTTAGCAAGTGAATAAGTCCTGTGATATAGAATCCTTTGGTAAGTGAATAAGTCGATAAGTCCTGTGATATAAATCCTTTGGTAAGTGAATAAGTCCTGTGATATAGAATCCTTCGGTAAGTGAATAAGTCCTGTGATATAGAATCCTTTGGTAAGTGAATAAGTCCTGTGGTAAAGTCCTTTGGTAAGTGAATAAGTCCTGTGATATAATACTACGTTGCGTCGTCCAAGAAGATCCAATTAGTAATGCTAGTATGACCAGAAAAGGTCAGTATAAATAATAATATCAGCAGCAGAGCACTGCCAGTGATTGGACAATAGGTTGGTCACGTGCTTATCGGCGAGTCTATAAATAGAGGCGAACATCTGGTACACGCCTTATATAAAAAATTCCAACAGTGCACTATGAACTTATGAATATAGCAGACACACTATTATATATATGAGAACTATCGTAATATATAGATTCATGTTTTCAAAATGATGATCTTGTTAATCGAATATTGTCTGCCTACAAGCATTATATTCGGAGTCACCTTTATGTTTCAAGAATAGTTTTAAAAGCGTTCGAAAAATGACCTTCAGCTTCAACTTTTTTAATGTCTTTTGCGTTCTGTCTTCCGGATCTTTTTGTCTTATTTTCAGTGATTAGACGATTTTCTCGAGTTTTCAAAGTGGAATTGAATCATTCAATTTTTGTCAAATGCCTTGGAGGCAATCTGTCGGCGGCCGTGGTGCTGTTATTGCATTTGGAGATCTACCTTCAATGTTAAGTGCGATCGTAATAAGTAAATAGATAAATATAAAATAGATTGGTAAATAAATAAATAAACTTCTTCTCTGCGAATATCACATTACTTCGAAAAGAATACGTAAAAAAAATGTATCTTACGTGTTTCTTATAATGTTGACAAGGTTTCCTTTTCTTTTCTTCCAAGTTTCTTTTTAAGGATATTTTTTTTAATCTTTTTGTAATACATACTCAGTCGGTAGAGCGTTCGATTAGGAGTCACAAGGTTCCTGGTTCGATATCGGCCCTCGCTAAATCAGCGTATAAGTAGCACATGGTTCTCTGTGGTAAAGTGAGGAGCTGATGGTAGGTGTGGCGTCCCACCTCAGACGCCAAAACAATCTCGTTGGTCTAGCGCTAATGAAAAGTTCACATACCTAGGTAGCAATATCTCTTCTAAAGACAGTGATTTCAATATACACATCGGAAATTCATGGACTGCCATCGACCGATTATATATCATATGAGAATTTTATCGGTCTGAAAAGGTAAAACAAGTGATCTTCTAAAGCTGCTGATGTGTCAGTGTTACTGTATACCTGCACTACTTGAACGTTAACGAAACGCTTATAGAATAAGCAAGAGGGGAACTACACAAGGATACTGTGTGTTGTTTTTGATAAATTCCAAAAGCTGTACCCCACAAAAAACAAATGGACGCTCACTTACGTCCTATAACACAAATTATCCAAGTAAGACGAACATGACATGTAGGATACTGCTGGAGAAGTAAAGACGGACTAATAACTGACGTCTTTGTGGATGCCAGCATATAGGCGCACCAGTTTTGGCCGACCAGTAAAAACTTACATTTGTCAGCCCTGTACGGATGATGGCTGTTGTACAGAGGACTTGCAAGTAACAATACGGTTGGTGTAGCGCTCCATGTTAGACGTTAAAACAACCTCCCTAGTCTAGCACTAGATAAAAGAGGACAGACTCCCTTATTATATATATATACACACACACACACACACACACACACACACACATATTATATATATATATATATATATATGTATGTATATATATATATATATATAAATATATGACCCAGTAACCTAAGGTCACTCAACTCTCTCCTTCTTATTTTCTGCTGACATCAAACACACTAGAACTTCACACCCCTTCCTTAACCCACCCCTGTGCCCATCTACCCCACCCTCTCTCCACTTCCTGTATACTACCCTCACTCATTCATGTCTACTCCTAATCTCCCTCCCTTCACTTCCGCTACTAACTCACAGCCCCTCACCAATTTCAATTATACTCGCACGAAATTTTGCTTTCAATAAAAAAATCCATCGACTGAGGATGTTCGTATGAATTCGGACGAAACGTATCAACTCTCAGATTTGTTTTGAGTTTTCATTTCTTGTTCACCATCCTTCTACCTACCTCATATATATATATATATATATATATATATATATTATATATATATATATATATATATATACAAACATCTTTTGGGGACTCATATAAAAAAAAGTAATTTTGGAGAATGTGAGGTAAATTACTAAAGGGAACTGTGACGCTACTAACAGAAACAGGACGTTAATAACGGCAATTGGATACTAATAAGACTTTTCTCATTTTCTTTCAATATTTAATATTGGATATAGTTTAGAAGATAAACCATCACGAATTGCCAGTATCCTGATAATGGTTTAATATAAAACAAAACAGAAACGTTTATGGTTGGCAAATTATTCAACCATAATAAAATCATCCTCCGAATGTTTTTTTAATATATTATTCACACAACCACACACACACACACACACACACACACACACTCATATATATATATATATATATATATATATATATATATATATATATGTGTGTGTGTGTGTGTGTGTGTGGTGTGTGTGTGTGTGTGTGTGGTTGTGTTGTAAAATTTGAACTTAAATTTCTCTCTCAAAACGGACTAAAATAACATTGCTTTTGATTTTGTATATGATGAAATCTTTAAAAGTATTTTTTCATATATTTATATATAAAAAAGAGGTCCTGCATAGAATATTTTAGAAGAGCAAGGAAATGAATCTGACGGTATATGTATAGATAAAATGCTATGAAAAACACATATGTCGTTAAATTGAATTCATTTTATATCTTTTTCATTGCTAATATAGTCAATATTTCAATTTCATTAAAAAATCTTCATCAGAGCATAATGATAATTAGGTCCGTTTTTAGATGTAAATGTTTTTAATCCGGATTCTTCAAGAGAGAAACAGAGAATAATTTGACTAGAAACTAGAGATATTGTTTCATTTCTCCAAAAAGCGTGTATCACGCGCCTTCGTTGCGTCTCGTTCGTTCGCTGCATCACGCTCTTTTGTTGCTTCACATTCTTTCGCTACGTCATGATCCTTCGGTGTAAAATTGAAATAAATTCAATTTAACAACATATGTGTTTTTTATACCATTTTATCAATATATATGTATAGATAATCTTTCTTAATAACTGGGATATAGATAAAAATGAAATTATGGAGAAAGTGACATAAATACTTAAAGGAATTATGACGTAGAATTAATGTAGTTAGAGACTGACGTATAATATCCATAATATTATAAGATTTGCTAAAAACTCTCAACCATTTCCAATTCATATCTTGGGCCGTTACAATTGGCTTTGTCAATTAAAAAACACACATGTTTTCTTGATGACACGTTAGACTAAACAGAAGTAAAGAGCAGTATAAAATACTGCTGGATTCTTTTTCACACTTACTAACATCAGGCTCACACACGTCTCATGTTCATCAAAGGAGAAATCAATACCGTCTCGAATAGAGGATCGCTTCCTGTTAGCTACCTTATACAGCCATACAAGTCGGGAGTTGATGTGTCCCAACCGATTTATTATACTAAATGCAACTAAAAAAAAAAAGAAGTTAGATAGTCATATTCTCGTCTGCAATAAGAGAAGCCAAGTAATTCTTAACGATTACAGAAAATACGCGGCAGATTTGGTTTCATGGTGAATGTGATATTCCATTCTCAAACAGACAAATGAGAAACGTTTATTCTTCCTTCTTTTTCTTTTCACAAAGAAAATATAACAATTTCCACGTTATTGTTCTGTGTCAATATCAATCTATCTAATGTAGAGATTAATACATTAATAAAGTTTAAATAAAGAAATTTTAAAAAAAGTACGAAAATAAAATAATCAAATACGAAAATAATACAAATAATAAAATACGAAAATAAAACAGATGAATAAATATGAACATAAAACAAATAATAAAATACGAAAATAAGATGATATCCCACAATTCAAATTCAACTGAAAGTTTAACTTTAACGTTTAACGGTGTTTCTCCTCCAAAAGTAGAACATGAACAACCACTTTGGGACGTACTCATTGAATGAACGTGCGTTTTACAGCCTACTAATGAACAGTTCCATACTCTACAACCACTGTGATAATTATTTACGGACTTAGTAAAGTTAAGTCGGTCTATTTGCAGTATCTACCGGACAGAGATGGTGTCTATCCCCTTTTTACTAGCACTAGACCAGATAGATTGTCAGGGGTAGTGTGCCACACCTACCATCAACCCTGATATATAACACAGATCGAAACTGTGCTATTCATGTACTGAGTTGGCGAGTACCCAATTCTGAACCTTATGGTTAGTAAAAACTTCATGGGTTATATGGACCATTTTGAGAAACCTTGGTTTAGTTTTTGAATGTTAACGTTAAAGTTGTTTTTTTTTAATCAATTTATGAATCTAAGAATTTTGTGTTTATTGTGTTTGGTAAGTATTTACACAACCCGTTTGCCACGGGTTGGGTGTGACACAAGGTCACAAGTGTGCACCATCCAGCGAGGACGGAATTGAGTATTCAGTTGTAATGGATCTGCGAGACTAGTTTGCCAAACATTTCACCTCGATCGAAGGCCTATTGATAGGGTTTGCTATATCTGGTCAAGTTTTCCCATTTATGATCTCTTAATTAATATCACCGTGTTGGCTAGGGCTGTAGAATACATCGACTACACATCTGCAGAGGGGTAAACTCCCTCCAATGAGACTTTCTATTGGCCGTGGGTGGTGGCCCAGAATGCGTGAGGAAAGGATACTAGTGGCTGAGTAGACCGTGACTCGGTTACTAAGTGGTCACATGACCTGCATTATTCCACTCCCCCCCCCGTACTTGAGCTAGAAGGGACGGTCGAAGAGGCCAAAATCGATCAATCATCTGGCCATGTCAAACCCTAGTAGCTATATGATTAAGCGCAGTTCATACTCTTCAAATCTCTCTTAAAGCAAACAAACACCCAAAACTTTTTGTAGGTGCTAGAGAGTGGTGAATGACGGTCACCCACCAGTTTTTTAATATCCACGAAGTTAATGAAAATTACTTTTACCATTTTATAAAATCAAACAGAAGTATTTCCATAGAAACTATTCGTTTACAAATCATTTGCACAAAACACATGATGTGGCATTAAATAGCCCACAAGGGTTGATATGCCATTAAACAAAATAACAAACCAACATAAAATGTATCTACATCAATGAATACGCATGCAGTTATTGAAAGTTTCAATCAATATATTAATACAGCTGAAGTTAATGCAATATTTAACATAAAACTTATTTCTCCCAATTTATTAATACAGATGACGTTAAACAAATCATATATATGAAAAAAGGATTTGGCATTGAATTATCCACAAGAGTTGATATGCCATTAAACACCCTCCAATCAACCAACCAACCAACTTTATTCAATAGTTGAGTAGTTGATATTAAGGCTTCATTCCACGATGTCGCCGCGTTGAACGTCCATTGCTTTACAGAAATACTGAGAAGGCTGGCGGTAAATTTCTGCATCCGACTGTTTCCCTACAAATATCTACCTTCAAACAAAATGGCTCGCTTAACAGTATGATGAAGGCTCACGAAGTACAGATTTTCTTTACAAAATGGCTTTTCAAGCATATTAGCTGTCATCTCTCTGAAGGCTAAAAACACCATTGATATAAGACGTATGCGACAATCCTATTTCAGGGCAATCCAATCAAATCATTTCCTACAAAATGACTTTGACGACAATGATGACACTGACAGCGACACAACTAGTTGCCATAGAGACAAATCCAGGGATGTAAGTGAGAAAGGGAGAAAATCAAGTCCGTTTTTGTAGAATGCCGTAAGGGGAAGACATGTATTCTAGTGAATTTTGGACATCACCACTCGACATGGGGGTAGTGCCTAATCCCACTTGAAATAAGTTTTACCATTCGACTACTGTATTTCTTACTTCTCTTTCACATTGGATTCCAGAGATATCATATAATTTGTGGACTTAAACAGAGTGGTTGGTTGGCTGGTTAGATTTACGGGATATCAACCCTCCTTGGGTTATTTTATGCCGAAGACATTTTATTTTATTCATTCCTGATGGGTATTGACAATTTTTTAAAATCAATTTGTTACATAATTATTAGATTCCTAATACTTATGTACAGTAGTGTAGAAACCAAAATGGCTGTTAAATGTTGCAGCCCACGGCCTTGAAGGATTGAATGACAAGGCTTGACCTCATCCTGATCCTTCCGCTGGATACCGTGAGAATCAGTGGAGAAGACCCTCTTCCGGTTTAGATTAGAGAGAGTTTTAGTTAGATCAGCCAAAACCATGACGGTGGTAAGTCGTGTTATGTACGCTGTCGACTTAATATGCGCAGGTAGTCTGGTGGGGATTTCAGAATAAAATATGATCTAAGTTAAATCGAAGTCTTGTGTTATTATCTAAAAACTACCAATCACACAGGGCTTCTGATAAAGAGAAATTCCCAATGGAAGACCAGACACGAAGTCCCCAAGACGACGTCCAGACGCTAAAGATGAACAGAAGAAAAATAGAAGTAAGAAAGTAAAAAGAAGAGTATACAACAAATTTTTTAAACATATTTTAAAACTCATTTCCTTCTATTTAACCTATAGACAGGACACTAACAGGTACTACCACACGGGGTTAGGGTGGACCTGAGAGTAATGGCAAAGAAGGGATACTCCATATTCCCCAGGGCTACAGAATTGGAGCGTCATCATTAGATGTAATTTAGACGTCACACCCAGGCCAATAAGACCTTAAGCTACTGCCTTGTAGCACGTATTGATAAAAAGTGTTGGTGGTTTGCCATAAGGGCAATAGGGTCGGGACAATACTATAGGTGCTAGGGACCAGACGATTGATATAAGGGGGTCTCTCCAACCGCCCGTCTAGCCTAAGTAAGTGCCAAAGTGGTGTGTTGCAAGTAATGGACTGCTCAGCCATCAGGATTCCGTCCTTAAGCCTCCTGGGGCGTCTCCACGGCCAACGGGCGGTCCATTGGGCGGTTATTTTACCCCTCTACATAGGTGCCGTCGGTGTATTCTACGGCCTCAGCCAACAGTGCGTATGAGTAAAGTGTCCTTTCAGCAAAATCTTTAACTGATAAAAACTGATTGTGATCGATAGGAAATTTTATCAAGTTTACAGGTATGTAAAGCTTACAGCTTTCAAAATTATTTTAAAATTGAAAAGAAAAATGCATAGAATAGAAAAAAGGAATTATAATAGTAATACTAAAAATAGTTGCAACTCACCACTGGAACTATTCTGTGTGTTATATAGGTATATTGTTAGGGAGCTAAATTTTATAAAGCTGTATGCTGTATAGTAATTATCATCCCTTGTTTCCCTTGCCAAGTAATATACATATACATATCTATTAATAATGGAGATTCGCTTCCGGTTTTTTTCTGTAACCACTGGAACTATTCTGTGTGATATATGGGTATATTGTTGGGGCGCAAAATTTTATAAAGCTGTATGCTGTATAATAATTATCATACCTTGTTTCTCTTGCCAAGTAAAGCAATAAACACACACATATACATATCTATTAATAATGGAGATTCGCTTCCGGTTTTTGTCTGTAACAAAAACTACCTCACTGCTTACGTTACATTACCCAAAATCGTCATAACATAGAATAAATACACTGAAAATTCGAACATGCGAAATTAGACAGTCCTCATTGTTTTTTAAAACAAGTCTATTATTCTATTAATAATGGAGATTCACTTCCGGTTTTTGTCTGTAACAAAAACTACGTCCCTGCTTACGTTACATTACCAAAATCGTCATAACATAGAATAAATACACTCAAAATTTGAACATGCAACATTAGACAGTCCTCATTGTTTTTTAAAACAAGTTTTAATACATATATGACTGGTATTATCTATCTATATATAGTTTGTTTTATTTCAATATATATTTAAAGTTTACAATTCAAAATCTTTATTTTTTAATCTTTTGATGAATTTGATGATTTTACTTATAGGGTACAAACTCGATGACATTGAATTTGTAACTCCCACCTCAGGCAATATGTCTCAAAGATCTATTTTTACATCGCCCGGATGGTGTTTTTTTATTTTTCTAGTATATAAATATAATTGCAACTCACAACTGGAACTATTTGTAGGTTATATGAGTTATTCAATGCCAAAGCTAACCTTGTATGTATCAACCAAACCCTTCAACGAGCAGGATGTGACACATGGTCGATTTCTTAAGCAGAGTTTAACAGATTTAAATTCTATTTTACTTCTACTAGAAAGGTTTCATACTGGGGAATAAATAAAATATAGATATGTATTATATTCAATAAAAATGAATATATATATTATATTATATATATTATTCATTATACTACATATAATATATATGAATTTGTCATAATAATATATATAATATATATATAATATATATTATAATATTATATATATATATATATATATATAATATATATCCGTTATATAAAATAATATAAAATAATATATATAATAATTAAAATAATTATAATAAATATAATATAAATAAATAATATATATAAAATAATATAAATAATATAATATATATATAATAATATATATATAAATATATATAAATAATATATATATATATATATATAATATATAATATAATATAATATAATAATAAAAATATATATTTATATATAATATATATATATATTATATTCATTATAATTATATTGGTTTCAATCAAACTTTCAACGAGCAGGATGTGACACATGATCGATTTCTTAAGCAGAGTTTAACAGATTTGAATTCTATTTTACTTCTACTAGACTGTTTGCCTAACCAAGATTAAAGGGCCCAGTTCGCCTTACTATTTACCCGTAGCTGGAGTGAGAATACTTTGATTCATACCTTTACCAAGGGTATTATACTACGTGTATTTCAGAACGAATGGGGAAGTAAATATAATGTAAACCACAGAACTGGAGTGTAGGTAAAGATAGGGTACACCAGAAAAGTGTATGTGGATAAAGATAAGTTAGGACACGGAACTGGGGGAGAGTTCTAATCAAGTATCACGATCTGCGAGAGCAACTTGCTAACTATTGTTAGAACACACAATTTTATAAAGCTGTATGCTATATAGTAATTATCATATCTTGTTTCTCTTGCCAAATAAGCATAAACACACACACACACACACAACACATACATATATATATATTTGCGCATGTATGTGTGTAATGATAGATCGATATATATATATTATAATATATATATATATATATATATATATATATATATTATATATATATATAGAGAGAGAGAGAGAGAGAGAGAGTTGTATATATCCGAGATACAGCCACTACAATATAAAATCTTTTCGAACCGTAAAACGACTTTAATCACGACGTGCCAAATTTCATATATATATATATATATATATATATATATATATATATATTGTGTGTGTGTGTGTGTTGTGTGTGTGTGTGTGTGTGTATGTAAATGTGTGTGTGTGTGTGTGTGTGTGTGTGTGTGTGTGAGAGAGAGAGAGAGAGAGAGAGAGAGAGAGAGAGAGAGAGAGAGAAAGAGAGTTGTATATATCCGAGATACAGCCACTACAACATAAAATCTTTTTCGAACCGTAAATACGACTTTAATCACGACGTGCCAAATATTTATATATATATATATATATATATATATATATATATATATATATGTGTGTGTGTGTGTGTGTGTGGATGTGTGTGTGTGTGTGTGTGTGTGTGTGTGTGAGAGAGAGAGAGAGAGAGAGAGAGAGAGAGAGAGAGAGAGAGTTGTTATTCTCATAATAAATTTTCTCTCATTGAATATTCAATGTGTAGCTGAGCAATCTCTTGGATAAAAATGGCTTTGTTAAAGAATATTTTTAAACACCTAAAAGCGAAGAGGTATTTACCTAAACATGCACACATAAATATACATAGTCGATCCTCATTGGGTGCCCTAAACTTACAAATTGGTTTTTGAATAAGCAAAGCTATGAACGTATGGATGTGTATATATTGTCACATACACATCTTTTTTCCTAAAACAGTTTAGGAATCACAGCCAAATACGTCTTAGTGAATATTAGAATATATAGATTGTGTTGCGCCACACTTTTAAAAGAGGTTGATCAGTATTACTTGTGAATCGACAGTTGAATTTAAAAACGTATTGTGGGCGAAAAAGATGCAAGACTATTTCATGGTCATCTCTCTCTCTCTCTCTCTCTCTCTCTCTCTCTCTCTCTCTCTCTCTCTCTCTCTCTCTGTCTATGTCTGTCTGTCACTCTCTTTCACTCTCCCTCTATATTTATAATTTTAAAAGTATGTACCGTATCGCTGACATATAAAACTAACCCTCATTTAATTAGACAGGAAATATGAATAGAATTGGAGAATTTATTTCCATAACATGTTCCAAACTCTATTGGTACAGTTTCGAAGAATACAGGCATGGTCTCAATCTTTATGCATTTACCCAACCCCTCCACCAGAAGAAGGATGTAACACGAGGCCAATTTTGTAAGTGGACTTTAACAGGTTTGAATTCAGAGTTTTTCTTCTCCTGTTGCAATATTTACTGTACAATTTCAAATTGAAATTTTTTGAAGCCTTCGTCTACTCTAGAAGAGATTTTTAAAAATCATCCATATTCTCTGTATAACGAAGGTAGTCATGAAAGGCTAATTAAGCTCTTCACTCCTTCCTAAATAGAAGCATAAACATCATCATGGACTACTGTTACAACTGAAGGGTTCACTTATCTTCTATCAAGAAAGTCAATGTAATAAAAATAAATCTCTTCCAAATGTAGAAATAAGAGAATTTTTCAATATTTTCTTTTTTTCTCTCGACCAGAGGAAAAAAAGAAGATTTATGCTCTCTCACGTTTGGAAAATCGACCGGATTGGTAAATATTATTTTTATTTTTCAGTTAATTAAAATATCAACGAAAGGTTCTTAAAAACGAACGGGCAGAAATAATATTTTAGAGCGAAGCAGTATAAAATGCATGTGCGCTATGAATAAACCTTTAAATGAAAAGGATTTCGTACAAAATTGAAAAAAAAGAAAAAAAAAAGAAAAAAGAAGAAAAATTGCTATAAGATGCAGGTTTGGGAAAAAGAGAAATTCTCGAAGGTCTGCACAAAAAAAAGCCTGGTTTATAAAATTTATTTTTGTCAGTTTTGTTTACCAACTGCTCTTAGCTAAATAAGTCGATGTATTCTCCGAGTTGAAGCGAAATGATTTCCTTGCATAAGGCTGGGGAAAATGTGTATGGATGTCTGTATTTAAATGAATTAAAAAATAACGGTCAAAGCACACACACAACATTCACATATATACATATGCACACACACACACACACACACACACACACACACATATATATATATATATAAATAGATTGATAGGTAGATATGATCAGATTTAGCAATCTTGATGAATATACAAATATAAACGGATATATATATATATATATATATATATATATATATATAAATATATATATATATAAATATATATATATGTGTGTGTGTGTGTGTGTGTGTGTGAGAAAAATGTAAGTGAATCCGACAAATATCTTGAAAGATAAATGGAAAGAAAATGTTGTATGGATACAAATTATTTACTGAAGTGCCGGTACGTGTTTCGACTAAGAGTTTGTCCTTGTATACATTGTATTCTATTAATTGTATTAAATACAAAATAAAATAAAATAATGATAGAGAAATATAAAATTCAAGTATACAAAATAAACATAGATTGATAAATAGATATGTGAAATATAAAGATTTATTTATATCTACCAGAATATTCTATTGATTTATTTATATCTACCAGAATATTTCTATTGAATTCTCAATCTACTTGTTGTCCATGATTATATTAGTGATTCTATTCAGGAAGGAGGGAAAGATTATATTTAGCATTTCCTAATAATCTTCATTAATAAAGAATTTGAATACTGAGAGAATGATGTTCAGTGCGTATACAGACCAAATAATTTTGAATCAGTCACCAAAAATCGTGTTAAATTAGATTAATTTTCATAGTATATCTTTTCCCAGCCCCTCCACTAAGGTTAGCACGTGACACAGGTCATTTTAAGCAGAGTAAGGCTGTTTTGAATTCGGAGTTTTCCGACTTGTTTACTATAGTTGGTTGGAGAACAGATGGATTCATGTCTTTCCGAAGGGCATTAGCACGAAGTGAAACACAAACAGTATTGTTTAGGATTTGACCTCGGGTCGCCGACACCATTTCTTAAGTCGATACCAGTTAGGGTGAGTGCGAACAAATAAGCGCGGACGAATGGTGCGTGTGTATGTGTATGTGTATGTGCCTCTGCGTGTGTGTATGTGTGTGTGTTTATAGAAGAGATTGAGGGAGAGAGAGAGAGAGAGAGAGAGAGAGAGAGAGAGAGAGAGAGAGAGAGGAGAGAGGAGAGAAGGGGAAAAGAGGATGATATACAATTGTATATTTATGCACTCTCCCTATATATCCATATATATGAAATAAATTTTTAGAAAAAACAAACAATGATATTCATTTCATACTGTCGGATTCATTTCCATTCACTTTTCATATATATATATATATATATATATATAATATATATATATATATTATAATACATACACACACATACACACACACACACACACACACAATATATATATATATATATATATATATATAACCGACTCTTAGCCCTGAAGTGCACTAAGCGAACTGTTAGTAGGTATTCTGACTTTTAGGTTTATCTTTATATATTATATATATATGTGTGTGTGTGTGTGTGTGTGTGTGAAAGAGAGAGCGGGAGATTAAAAAATTGTCCTCACTTTCGCAATAAGGTCTTTATTAACTTAACACATTTTGATTGCAGTCTTTACAGTGTGAAAATGGCCAATTCACTAAGGCTATATATCAAACAAATGAACCGATTTCTCTGGTCGGAAGGAGTGTCAGGGACTGAAATTCATTGAAAGCATTTAGCGCAATATTGGGACAGTGCGCTACTACTAAAAGTGGCCTGACAAGCGTTACGCACGAAGAGGGAGCAACACCCGTCAACCTCCACCATTTATTAGATGGTAATGGCGAACTGGTGAGTTATTATTGATGAGGCAGCAAGTTTTCTGCAGATTATACATGGCTCTGCATATCAAATGATCCACAATGAGCATGGCTTCCAGAAAGAGTGTGGTTATATATATATATATATATTGCAATTATATATACTAGCAAAATAAAAAAACGGCCTCCGGGCGATGTAAAAAATAACTTTTTGAAAGATATTGCTTGAGGAGGAGGAAGTTAAAAATTAAATGTCGGAGAGTTTGAACCATAAATCATCAAATTTATTAAAGGAGTAAAAAAAAAAAAAATAAAACAATTTGAAATCGAATCTAAGTTCTATTAACTTTGAATATCTATTAAAATAAAATGAACCTATATATAAATACATGATACTGGGGATGTATCTATTAAAACTTGTTTTAAAAAACAATGAGGACTGTCTAATGTTGCATGTTCAAATTTTGAGTGTATTTATTCTATTGTTATGACGATTTCGGGTATAGTGACGTAGTTTTATTACAGACAAATAGAGAGCGAATCTCTATCATTAATAGATAGCAATATATATATATATATATATATATACCAAGTTAAACAGCCTAGTCAGTCCTACTATTTACCCATATCTGGAGGAGAAAATACCTCGATAAATAACTTCCCCAAGGGTATTGCGCTATGGAAAATGTATAAAGCCTCGTCCATGATTTGAACTCGGTCGACGAGTCGATTCCTACGACGACCATTACACCAAGAGCCTCCACATAATATGCGTGTGTATAAGCAAGTATTCATTTATCCAGCCTCAAACTCAGGCATGATGTGCCATCAGGTCAAATTTTAAGAGGAATGAATGAATTTAAAATTATATATATATAAGTGCTTAATTGGAGTCGCTACCTAATTTGAAATTAATTAATTATTAATTAATTAGGGCGGGAATACCTATTAAATGTATTGCTAACAAACGAGAAAAATCAATCTCTGTATGTACATTTCGGCCTATTAGCCTCACAACAGAGCTATAGATCGGAACACCGCCCTCATGCGTGATTTGAAACCGGACTACCAAGCTGACAGGCCGATCCCATAACCCCACACTAAACGAACTTCTTAGATTTTTATGATTTGTTTAGAGTAGTTAATATTCCTCTTCTAGTGACTTTTATTACACGACGATATGATATATATAATATATTATATTATATATATATATATATATATATTATATATATATGGGGGGTATTTGTATTAGAGAAAGGAAATTAAAGTGCTCAATTACAGGTGTATGAGCTTATATCATTTATTATGAAATACTATACAATTATAAAGCATTTGAAAAGCTGTTTTG
>JALAJA010000093.1:45000-82500 GCA_023376005.1 Doryteuthis pealeii | reverse complement strand
TCTCTTTCTCTCTCTCTCTCTCTCTCTCTCTCTCTCTCTCTCTCTCTCTCTCACACACACACACACACACACACACACACACACACATTTACATACACACACACACACACACACAACACACACACACACACAATATATATATATAATATATATATATATATATATATATATGAAATTTGGCACGTCGTGATTAAAGTCGTTTTACGGTTCGAAAAGATTTTATATTGTAGTGGCTGTATCTCGGATATATACAACTCTCTCTCTCTCTCTCTCTCTCTATATATATATATATATATATATATATATATATATATATATATATATATTATATATATATATATCGATCTATCATTACACACATACATGCGCAAAATATATATATATGTATGTGTTGTGTGTGTGTGTGTGTGTTTATTGCTTATTTGGCAAGAGAAACAAGATATGATAATTACTATATAGCATACAGCTTTATAAAAATTGTGTGTTCTAACAATAGTTAGCAAGTTGCTCTCGCAGATCGTGATATTGATTAGAACTCTCCCCAGTTCCGTGTCCTAACTTATCTTTATCCACATACACTTTTCTGTGTACAGTTCTGTGGTTTACATTATATTACTTCCCCATTCGTTCTGAAATACACGTAGTATAATACCTTGGTAAAGGTATGAATCAAAGTATTCTCACTCCAGCTACGGGTAAATAGTAAGGCGAACTGGGCCCTTTAATCTTGGTTAGGCAAACAGTCTAGTAGAAGTAAAATAGAATTCAAATCTGTTAAACTCTGCTTAAGAAATCGATCATGTGTCACATCCTGCTCGTTGAAAGGTTTGATTGAAACCAATATAATATAATGAATATAATATATATTATATTATTATATAAATATCATATTTTTATTATTATATTATATTATATTATATATATTATATATATATATATATATATTATTTATATATATTTATATATATATTATTATATATATATTATATTATTATATATTATTTTATATATATTATTTATTTATATTATTATTTATTATAATTATTTTAATTATTATATATATTATATTTATATATAACGGATATATATTATATATATATATATATATATATAATATTATTATATATATTATATATATATTATATATATTATTATGACAAATTCATATTTATATGTAGTATAATGAATATATATATATAATATAATATATATATTCATTTTTATTGAATATAATACATATCTATATTTTATTTATTCCCCAGTATGAAACCTTTCTAGTAGAAGTAAAATAGAATTTAAATCTGTTAAACTCTGCTTAAGAAATCGACCATGTGTCACATCCTGCTCGTTGAAGGGTTTGGTTGATACATACAAGGTTAGCTTTGGCATTGAATAACTCATATAACCTACAAAATAGTTCCAGTTGTGAGTTGCAATTATATTTTATATACTAGAAAAATAAAAAAACACCATCCGGGCGATGTAAAAATAGATCTTTTGAGACATATTGCCTGAGGGGTGGGAGTTACAAATTCAATGTCATCGAGTTTGTACCCTAAGTAAGTAAAATCATCAAATTCATCAAAAGATTAAAAAATAAAAGATTTTGAATTGTAAACTTTAAATATATATTGAAATAAAACAAACTATATATAGATAGATAATACCAGTCATATATGTATTAAAACTTGTTTTAAAAAACAATGAGGACTGTCTAATGTTGCATGTTCAAATTTTGAGTGTATTTATTCTATGTTATGACGATTTTGGGTAATGTAACGTAAGCAGGGACGTAGTTTTTGTTACAGACAAAAACCGGAAGTGAATCTCCATTATTAATAGAATAATAGACTTGTTTTAAAAAACAATGAGGACTGTCTAATTTCGCATGTTCGAATTTTCAGTGTATTTATTCTATGTTATGACGATTTTGGGTAATGTAACGTAAGCAGTGAGGTAGTTTTTGTACAGACAAAAACCGGAAGCGAATCTCCATTATAATAGATATGTATATGTGTGTGTTTATTGCTTTACTTGGCAAGAGAAACAAGGTATGATAATTATTATACAGCATACAGCTTTATAAATTTTGCGCCCCAACAATTATACCCATATATCACACAGAATAGTTCCAGTGGTTACAGAAAAAAACCGGAAGCGAATCTCCATTATTAATAGATATGTATATGTATATTACTTGGCAAGGGAAACAAGGGATGATAATTACTATACAGCATACAGCTTTATAAAATTTAGCTCCCTAACAATATACCTATATAACACACAGAATAGTTCCAGTGGTGAGTTGCAACTATTTTAGTATTACTATTATAATTCCTTTTTTCTATTCTATGCATTTTTCTTTTCAATTTTTAAAAAAATAATTTGAAAGCTGTAAGCTTTACATACCTGTAAACTTGATAAAATTTCCTATCGATCACAATCAGTTTTTATCAGTTAAAGATTTTGCTGAAAGGACACTTTACTCATACGCACTGTTGGCTGAGGCCGTAGAATACACCGACGGCACCTATGTAGAGGGGTAAAATCGCCCAATGGACCGCCCGTTGGCCGTGGAGACGCCCCAGGAGGCTTAAGGACGGAATCCTGATGGCTGAGCAGTCCATTACTTGCAACACACCACTTTGGCACTTACTTAGGCTAACGGGCGGTTGGAGAGACCCCCTATATCAATCGTCTGGTCCTAGCACCTATAGTATTGTCCCCCCTATTGCCCTTATGGCAAACCACCAACACTTTTATCATATACGTGCTACAAGGCAGTAGCTTAAGGTCTTATTGGCCTGGGTGTGACGTCTAAATTACATCTAATGATGACGCTCCAATTCTGTAGCCCTGGGGAATATGGAGTATCCCTTCTTTGCCATACTCTCTCAGGTCCACCCTAACCCCGTGTGGTAGTACCTGTGTCCTGTCTATAGGTTAAATAGAAGGAAAATGAGTTTTAAAATATGTTTAAAAAATTTGTTGTATACTCTTCTTTTTACTTTCTTACTTCTATTTTTCTTCTGTTCATCTTTAGCGTCTGGACGTCGTCTTGGGGACTTCGTGTCTGGTCTTCCATTGGGAATTTCTCTTTATCAGAAGCCCTGTGTGATTGGTAGTTTTTAGATAATAACACAAGACTTCGATTTAACTTAGATCATATTTTATTCTGAAATCCCCACCAGACTACCTGCGCATATTAAGTCGACAGCGTACATAACACGACTTACCACCGTCATGGTTTTGGCTGATCTAACTAAAACTCTCTCTAATCTAAACCGGAAGAGGGTCTTCTCCACTGATTCTCACGGTATCCAGCGGAAGGATCAGGATGAGGTCAAGCCTTGTCATTCAATCCTTCAAGGCCGTGGGCTGCAACATTTAACAGCCATTTTGGTTTCTACACTACTGTACATAAGTATTAGGAATCTAATAATTATGTAACAAATTGATTTTTAAAAAATTGTCAATACCCATCAGGAATGAATAAAATAAAATGTCTTCGGCATAAATAAACCCAAGGAGGGTTGATATCCCGTAAATCTAACCAGCAACCAACCACTCTGTTTAAGTCCACAAATTATATGATATCTCTGGAATCCAATGTGAAAGAGAAGTAAGAAATACAGTAGTCGAATGGTAAAACTTATTTCAAGTGGGATTAGGCACTACCCCCATGTCGAGTGGTGATGTCCAAAATTCACTAGAATACATGTCTTCCCCTTACGGCATTCTACAAAAACGGACTTGATTTTCTCCCTTTCTCACTTACATCCCTGGATTTGTCTCTATGGCAACTAGTTGTGTCGCTGTCAGTGTCATCATTGTCGTCAAAGTCATTTTGTAGGAAATGATTTGATTGGATTGCCCTGAAATAGGATTGTCGCATACGTCTTATATCAATGGTGTTTTTAGCCTTCAGAGAGATGACAGCTAATATGCTTGAAAAGCCATTTTGTAAAGAAAATCTGTACTTCGTGAGCCTTCATCATACTGTTAAGCGAGCCATTTTGTTTGAAGGTAGATATTTGTAGGGAAACAGTCGGATGCAGAAATTTACCGCCAGCCTTCTCAGTATTTCTGTAAAGCAATGGACGTTCAACGCGGCGACATCGTGGAATGAAGCCTTAATATCAACTACTCAACTATTGAATAAAGTTGGTTGGTTGGTTGATTGGAGGGTGTTTAATGGCATATCAACTCTTGTGGATAATTCAATGCCAAATCCTTTTTTCATATATATGATTTGTTTAACGTCATCTGTATTAATAAATTGGGAGAAATAAGTTTTTATGTTAAATATTGCATTAACTTCAGCTGTATTAATATATTGATTGAAACTTTCAATAACTGCATGCGTATTCATTGATGTAGATACATTTTATGTTGGTTTGTTATTTTGTTTAATGGCATATCAACCTTGTGGGCTATTTAATGCCACATCATGTGTTTTGTGCAAATGATTTGTAAACGAATAGTTTCTATGGAAATACTTCTGTTTGATTTTTATAAAATGGTAAAAGTAATCTTCATTAACTTCGTGTATATCAAAAAACTGGTGGGTGACCGTCATTCACCACCCTCTAGCACCTACAAAAAGTTTTGGGTGTTTGTTTGCTTTAAGAGAAATTTGAAGAGTATGAACTGCGCTTAATCATATAGCTACTAGGGTTTGACATGGCCAGATGATTGATCGATTTTGGCCTCTTCGACCGTCCCTTCTAGCTCAAGTACGGGGGGGGGAGTGGAATAATGCAGGTCATGTGACCACTTAGTAACCGAGTCACGGTCTACTCAGCCACTAGTATCCTTTCCTCACGCATTCTGGGCCACCACCCACGGCCAATAGAAAGTCTCATTGGAGGGAGTTTACCCCTCTGCAGATGTGTAGTCGACGTATTCTACAGCCCTAGCCAACACGGTGATATTATTAAGAGATCATGAATGGGAAAACTTGACCAGATATAGCAAACCCTATCAATAGGCTTCGAGGTGAAATGTTGCAAACTAGTCTCAGATCCATTACAACTGAATACTCAGTTCCGTCCTCGCTGGATTGTGCACACTTGTGACCTTGTGTCACACCCAACCCGTGGCAAACGGGTTGTGTAAATACTTACCAAACACAATAAACACAAAAGTTTTAGATTCATAAATTGATTTAAAAAAAACAACTTTAACGTTAACATTCAAAAACTAAACCAAGGTTTCTCAAAATGGTCCATATAACCCATGAAGTTTTTACTAACCATAAGGTTCAGAATTGGGTACTCGCCAACTCAGTACATGAATAGCACAGTTTCGATCTGTGTTATATATTAGGGTTGATGGTAGGTGTGACACACTACCCCTGACAATCTATCTGGTCTAGTGCTAGTGAAAAGGGGATAGACACCATCTCTGTCCCGCAGATACTGCAAATAGACTGACTTAACTTTACTAAGTCTGTAAATAATTATCACAGCGGTTGTAGAGTATGGAACTGTTCATTAGTAGGCTGTAAAATGCACGTCTATTCAATGAGTTAGTACGTCCCAAAGTGGCTGTTCATTTTCTACTTTTGAAGACGGGGGACACCGTTAAACGTTAAAGTTAAACTTTCAGTTGAATTTGAATTGTGGGATATCATCTTATTTTCGTATTTTATTATTTGTTTTATGTTCATATTTATTCATCTGTTTTATTTTCGTATTTTATTATTTGTATTATTTTCGTATTTGATTATTTTATTTTCGTACTTTTTTTAAAAATTTCTTTATTTAAACTTTATTAATGTATTAATCTCTACATTAGATAGATTGATATTGACACAGAACAATAACGTGGAAATTGTTATATTTTCTTTGTGAAAAGAAAAAGAAGGAAGAATAAACGTTTCTCATTTGTCTGTTTGAGAATGGAATATCACATTCACCATGAAACCAAATCTGCCGCGTATTTTCTGTAATCGTTAAGAATTACTTGGCTTCTCTTATTGCAGACGAGAATATGACTATCTAACTTCTTTTTTTTTTTTAGTTGCATTTAGTATAATAAATCGGTTGGGACACCATCAACTCCCGACTTGTATGGCTGTATAAGGTAGCTAACAGGAAGCGATCCTCTATTCGAGACGGTATTGATTTCTCCTTTGATGAACATGAGACGTGTGTGAGCCTGATGTTAGTAAGTGTGAAAAAGAATCCAGCAGTATTTTATACTGCTCTTTACTTCTGTTTAGTCTAACGTGTCATTCAAGAAAACATGTGTGTTTTAATTGACAAAGCCAATTGTAACGGCCCAAGATATGAATTGGAAATGGTTGAGAGTTTTTAGCAAATCTTATTAATATTATGGATATTATACGTCAGTCTCTAACTACATTAATTCTACGTCATAATTCCTTTAAGTATTTATGTCACTTTCTCCATAATTTCATTTTTATCTATATCCCAGTTATTAAGAAAGATTATCTATACATATATATTGATAAAATGGTATAAAAAACACATATGTTGTTAAATTGAATTTATTTCAATTTTACACCGAAGGATCATGACGTAGCGAAAGAATGTGAAGCAACAAAAGAGCGTGATGCAGCGAACGAACGAGACGCAACGAAGGCGCGTGATACACGCTTTTTGGAGAAATGAAACAATATCTCTAGTTTCTAGTCAAATTATTCTCTGTTTCTCTCTTGAAGAATCCGGATTAAAAACATTTACATCTAAAAACGGACTCAATTATCATTATGCTCTGATGAAGATTTTTTAATGAAATTGAAATATTGACTAATATTAGCAATGAAAAAGATATAAAATGAATTCAATTTAACGACATATGTGTTTTTCATAGCATTTTATCTATACATATACCGTCAGATTCATTTCCTTGCTCTTCTAAAATATTCTATGCAGGACCTCTTTTTTATATATAAATATATGAAAAAATACTTTTAAAGATTTCATCATATACAAAATCAAAAGCAATGTTATTTTAGTCCGTTTTGAGAGAGAAATTTAAGTTCAAATTTTACAACACAACCACACACACACACACACACACACACACACACACACACACACACATATATATATATATATATATATATATATATATATATATATAGTGTGTGTGTGTGTGTGTGTGTGTGTGTGTGTGTGTGTGAATAATATATTAAAAAAACATTCGGAGGATGATTTTATTATGGTTGAATAATTTGCCAACCATAAACGTTTCTGTTTTTGTTTTATATTAAACCATTATCAGGATACTGGCAATTCGTGATGGTTTATCTTCTAAACTATATCCAATATTAAATATTGAAAGAAATGAGAAAAGTCTTAGTATCCAATTGCCGTTATTAACGTCCTGTTTCTGTTAGTAGCGTTCACAGTTCCCTTTAGTAATTTACCTCACATTCTCCAAAATTACTTTTTTTATATGAGTCCCCAAAAGATGTTTGTATATATATATATATATATATATATATATATATATATATATATATATATATATATATGAGGTAGGTAGAAGGATGGTGAACAAGAAATGAAAACTCAAAACAAATCTGAGAGTTGATACGTTTCGTCCGAATTCATACGAACATCCTCAGTCGATGGATTTTTTTATTGAAAGCAAAATTTCGTGCGAGTATAATTGAAATTGGTGAGGGGCTGTGAGTTAGTAGCGGAAGTGAAGGGAGGGAGATTAGGAGTAGACATGAATGAAGTGAGGGTAGTATACAGGAAGTGGAGAGAGGGTGGGGTAGATGGGCACAGGGGTGGGTTAAGGAAGGGGTTGAAGTTCTAGTGTGTTTGATGTCAGCAGAAAATAAGAAGGAGAGAGTTGAGTGACCTTAGGTTACTGGGTCATATATTTATATAATATATATATATATACATACATATATATATATATATATATATAATATGTGTGTGTGTGTGTGTGTGTGTGGTATATATATATATAAGGGAGTCTGTCCTCTTTTATCTAGTGCTAGACTAGGGAGGTTGTTTAACGTCTAACATGGAGCGCTACACCAACCGTATTGTTACTTGCAAGTCCTCTGTACAACAGCCATCATCCGTACAGGGCTGACAAATGTAAGTTTTTACTGGTCGGCCAAAACTGGTGCGCCTATATGCTGGCATCCACAAAGACGTCAGTTATTAGTCCGTCTTTACTTCTCCAGCAGTATCCTACATGTCATGTTCGTCTTACTTGGATAATTTGTGTTATAGGACGTAAGTGAGCGTCCATTTGTTTTTTGTGGGGTACAGCTTTTGGAATTTATCAAAAACAACACACAGTATCCTTGTGTAGTTCCCCTCTTGCTTATTCTATAAGCGTTTCGTTAACGTTCAAGTAGTGCAGGTATACAGTAACACTGACACATCAGCAGCTTTAGAAGATCACTTGTTTTACCTTTTCAGACCGATAAAATTCTCATATGATATATAATCGGTCGATGGCAGTCCATGAATTTCCGATGTGTATATTGAAATCACTGTCTTTAGAAGAGATATTGCTACCTAGGTATGTGAACTTTTCATTAGCGCTAGACCAACGAGATTGTTTTGGCGTCTGAGGTGGGACGCCACACCTACCATCAGCTCCTCACTTTACCACAGAGAACCATGTGCTACTTATACGCTGATTTAGCGAGGGCCGATATCGAACCAGGAACCTTGTGACTCCTAATCGAACGCTCTACCGACTGAGTATGTATTACAAAAAGATTAAAAAAATATCCTTAAAAAGAAACTTGGAAGAAAAGAAAAGGAAACCTTGTCAACATTATAAGAAACACGTAAGATACATTTTTTTACGTATTCTTTTCGAAGTAATGTGATATTCGCAGAGAAGAAGTTTATTTATTTATTTACCAATCTATTTTTATATTTATCTATTTACTTATTACGATCGCACTTAACATTGAAGGTAGATCTCCAAATGCAATAACAGCACCACGGCCGCCGACAGATTGCCTCCAAGGCATTTGACAAAAATTGAATGATTCAATTCCACTTTGAAAACTCGAGAAAATCGTCTAATCACTGAAAATAAGACAAAAAGATCCGGAAGACAGAACGCAAAAGACATTAAAAAAGTTGAAGCTGAAGGTCATTTTTCGAACGCTTTTAAAACTATTCTTGAAACATAAAGGTGACTCCGAATATAATGCTTGTAGGCAGACAATATTCGATTAACAAGATCATCATTTTGAAAACATGAATCTATATATTACGATAGTTCTCATATATATATATAGTGTGTCTGCTATATTCATAAGTTCATAGTGCACTGTTGGAATTTTTTATATAAGGCGTGTACCAGATGTTCGCCTCTATTTATAGACTCGCCGATAAGCACGTGACCAACCTATTGTCCAATCACTGGCAGTGCTCTGCTGCTGATATTATTATTTATACTGACCTTTTCTGGTCATACTAGCATTACTAATTGGATCTTCTTGGACGACGCAACGTAGTATTATATCACAGGACTTATTCACTTACCAAAGGATTCTATATCACAGGACTTATTCACTTACCAAAGGATTCTATATCACAGGACTTATTCACTTACCAAGGATTCTATATCACAGGACTTATTCACTTACCAAAGGATTCTATATCACAGGACTTATTCACTTACCGAAGGATCCTATATCACAAGACTTATTCACTTACCAAAGGATTCTATATCACAGGACTTATTCACTTGCTAAAGGTTTCTATATCACAGGACTTATTCACTTACCAAAGGATTCTATAACTCGGGACTTACTTACTTATTTACTTTAAGTTCTTTACAACTGGCCAAGATGGCGGCCAGATACTTAACATGCACAATATCATGGACAGAGCATTTATATCTAAGGGTAGTGTCGACATGAAGTCACCGTCGTTTGGTTACTGACAATCAGGTGGTGGTGGTACTAAAGTCGATATCATCCAGACAGCGAGGGAGTCTATCCTCTTTTCACTATTGCGAGACCAAGGATATTGCATTTGACGTCTGACTTGGCGCGCCACACCTACCAAAAGCTCTTCACTTTACCGCACAGATCCCTGTGCTACTTATACGCAGAGATGGCGAAGACGGGTATCAAACCCAGAACCTTGTGGTTCCGAGTCGGAAGCTCTACCGACTGAGCTAAACTGGTCCTCCTCTGAACCATAAAACTAACCTCCCCCATATGCATATTTCAGTCTAAGACACAGCGAGGAACCATAGGTTGATTCTGTGATTTATCATCATATTTTTTATTTTTATTTATTCTATCTTTACTTATTTCATCTTTATTTATTTTGTTCTTTAATTTTCATCAAGTTGCGCATGAATTTCACGATCAAAGTCATGCCGAATTTCGAACGATTACCGTGATCGATTTCGGGTGAGTTACGTCACACAATTTCGAAAGAAAAATAACGGCTAAACAACGCCAAGGTACCGCCGAAATATCGGAATAAATCGAACGAGGGACAGAACAACAACTAGATATTGAAACTGATTTTTTTTTGTTTTTTGTTGACTTTGTTTTTATATAAAACCCACAAAATGTAGGCTTGATTTATTAAAATAATAAATCAAGGCTACATTTTGTGGGTCTTATTTTTGTCTCACATTGAAAGGGAAGAGCCTTTGTATTTTATAAAGTCTATATTGTACTAATTGTTGGGGGCTACCAATAACAGACGTCTGCTTCTGTTCGCTTGTCTGAAGCCGAACTGTTAAAAACCCTAAATTAACTTTCTCATCACGTTTCAAATCAAGGTCAACTGCTGACATCTAACTGTCAAAACATCCACGCCCTGACTCGGCTTGACAGTTTAACGGGTGGGAAGTTGGTGGTCGAAAAGCCATTACAAGGATATGAATTTAGGTTGAGGAACACTTTATCTGGTGGAAGTGAGGATAACGACACACACAAAACACACACACACACACACACACACATATATATATATATATATATATATATATTATCGTTTACAATACATTTAAAAGTCTGTTTTACCAATGGTTTCGGAGCCTCACCTTTAGGGGATTGGTCGTCATCAGAAATGTTCACTTTTGAAAATATTTGGACAGTTTTACCCACATGACTCGTGTCTACGTGACCCGTTTTCCGTTCTTCCTTTTCCTTTCATCAATCACCGGTGTCCCTATTTGTCGTCATTGCGTCTCGTGTTTCGTGATTGTGTACTCATGATGATTTAAAAATTTTCCCGTTTTATTTATTTTTTTTTTTTTATTTGTGGGAAAAAAACTAGCCGAATATTTTCAAAAGTGAATGTTTCTGATGACAACCAATCACATAAAGATGAGGCTCAATAACCATTGGTAAAACGGACTCTTAAATGTATTGTAAACTATAATTAAATAAATACAGCTCTTACAGAAGTAATTGATCACTTTATTATCATTTCTCCAATAATAATTAGGAATTAACTATGTATATGTTAACTATGTATATATATATATATATATATATATATATATATAATAAAGTTGTGTAAAAAAGATCGTGAGTTTTTGTATTTTTTGACACACTTTGTATTTTCAACAGATTAATGTTCCATTCATTGTTCATTTCTATCTTGGTGAATACAGCTTCAATCTCGATACTTCTATGACACAACTTGTATTATATATCGACTTCATGGAATTTAATCATTTTCTTATATATTATATATATATATATATATATATATATATATATACTAATGACGCTAAACTGCATTTGATATAAAGTCGTAAGTTCTGGAGAATGTGCAGTGCCTCTGTATTGCCATTATTCCCAAGTCCTACTCTGACATGGTGGGGTATCACCTGTTAGGGTACTCCTATGGTTCAAATAGGCTAATTAGACAAAAATACTTGATAACACATAACTGTGTGCCAAATGTGAATCTCTTATAAAACAACTACAAAGAATGTAAATATAAACGTACATCTTAAACGATTCCCTAACATCTAGGCTTCAAATAGATCTCCGCCCTGTCGGCTGGGGCGTTAGAATGCACCGACTGCACCTCTGCAGAGGAGTAAGACTCCCCCAATGGGGCCACCTGTTAGCCTTGGGTGGCGACCCGTGATGCTTAAGGATAGAACCCAGGTGGATAAGCAGTCCATGACTTGCAATACTCCACTTTGGCCCTATCTTGGGCTAGACGAATACATGGTAACACATTACCTTGTGCCAAAAGAGAATCTCTTAAGAAACAACTACACAAAGAATATAAACGTCTAGTGTATACGATTCCCTAACCTCTAGGATTAAAATAGATCTAGACGGTTTGACAATGCTTTAAGATTCGTCGATAAAACCAATCAATCAATTGAACACCATACCTCCATTTAAAAGCAATTCAATCAAGTCCGAAATTTAATCGATAACTTAAACAAGATTTTGCGTATATACTTTTTAAACCTATTTCAACTTTTCGGATTTCTTTAAATAAATAACAGCGTCGCATAATTTAAAAGTAAAATTCTATTCGTGCATAATCAGTCACAAAACTCGGAAAGCAATTCCTGTTTAAAATAGCAATTTCTCTCTCTCTCTCTCTCTCTCTCTCTCTCTCTCTCTCTCTCTCTCTCTCTCTCGCTCTCTCTCTCTCTCTCTCTCTCTCTGACACACACACACACACACACCAACACTGTCTCTCTTTTTCACACTCAGACACACACACACACACACACACACACACGCAGGCCACAAAGACACTTCGACAGAGACGTAGGTAATTGATGATGATGGGAGTGCGGTGAGCGTATTTTATCGTCAGTAAATGACACAAAGCAAAATATAGTGAAAGAAAGGAAAATCAAACATTGTACTCTTTCAGAATATCAAGTGAAATATTCAAAATTTCATCCCATTTACCTGTCATGTTTCCATTTGAGATAATAGTCTTTTAAATTCATTTTCATTTATAGAAAATCTTTCGCTCACTGTCCAAGACGTTGCTGGGCATGTTGCCGTGCAGAAGACGATCTTGATTGCGTCATCTCTCTCTCTCTCTCTCTAAACACACACACACACATACACACGCACACACACATACACACACATACACACTCACAAACGCATACACTCACATACACATAATTGCACATTCATACATACACATACATACACACACTCACAAGCACATACGCATATATATACATAGACACACTCACACACATACACTCACACGAACATACACACTCACAAATACACACGCATACATACACACATACATACAGGCACACACACTTTCACACACACACATACACACTCACAAATGCATACACACACATACACACACATACACACGCACAAACACATACACACACTCACAAATGCATACACTCACATACAAATAATTGCACATTCATACATACACATACAAACACACACTCACAACCACACACACATACGCACTCACAAATGCATACACACACATATACATAGACACACTCACACACATACACTTTCACACATACACACACATATATATACACACACACTTTTCTAGATCCGTCAATTTCGAAGCTGATCTAAAAGCGTTATCATTAGCTGATCGCTGTTACGAGTATTTTACTGTTAACCTGTCAGCATCTGCAGAGAAGTCAATATCCATATTCGTTGTGTAATCTTTCAGAGAGACGACGCCATGTCTCTCCCCTTCGCACGGGTTTGGCGAAGGACGTCAATGATTCAATACAGATCAGTCCATACCCACCCACACCCGCAAACCACCCACCTCGTCTTTTATTCTGTGAAACATCGATCGCTTCCAATCGAATAATTATCGATAGTTAATGGATCAATACGCGAAATAGTTTGGAAGTCAGCGAGATTTTTATTGCGTCGCTTCGACAATGTTCAGGATTACTTCGTCAGTAAAGAACAATATACTTTGAAATAGATGAAAAAGACATTGATGACTTCAGGCATAATTGTAAATGTATAGCGTTTCTCTCTTGGAATACAAAAATAAAATGTAAAATACACAGTGATGGCTCGTGTATATATATTTACCAACCCCTCCGCACGATTCAGAATTCAATTCAGAATTTTCCTTTTCCTAGGTTGGTTTTCCTGACCAAGCTTAAAGAGCCCTGTCTGCCTTACTATTTACCCATAGTTGGAGGGTGATACATACCTTTCCCAAATGTATTAGCGCTATGTGAAATGCCAACAGCCTCGCCAGGGATTTGAACTCGGTTCGCCGTGTCCATTTCTTACGACAATAAACATTGCTTAACATTCGTCCATGTGCAGTTCGTGTATCGGCATTGTGGACCTACCGCACACCATGCAGCTAGGAATAAGCAACAATTAGAGGTATATCCGTTTCAATTTATATATATATATATATATATATATATATATATATATATATGAGAAGTAAATACACATGTGTTTTGGTATGGCTTTTTTAGCCGACAACTTTTGGGAGAATATGTGCTTAATTGAAGTCGTACCTAATTTTGAAAGTTAATCAATTAATAATTAATTAATTAATTAGGCGGGCATACCTATTCAAATGTAATTTGTTTAGCCTTACATTTGAATAGGTATGCCCGACTACTTAATTAATTATTAATTAATTAACTTTCAAAATTAGGTACGACTTTAATTTAGGACATATTCTCCCAATATATATATATATATGTATGTATATGTGTGTGTATATATATATATATATATATATATATATATATATATATATATATATATAACCATTATATAACGCGTATACATATGCACTCACTAATTGGGGAGTCCTCGTGGCGTAGTAGGTAACGTGCTGGGCTGCGATAGCGAGTTTGAACTCCCCTTTCAAATTAATACCCTTGGAAAATGTGTGAGCCCCATTTTTGTCCAGCTATTGATTAAATAGTACTACTACTGTTCTTCAACAAGTAAGTGTTGACATTAAATAACCCACGCTGGTTGATATGCCATTGAAACAAAGAAAACAAAACAAACTACTCTCTCAGTCTGTATTGTAGGCGGTCGCATGTAATGGTTATCGTCGTAGGAATTGGGGGCGGCAAAGCAAGTTTAAATTCGGGACGAGACTATTTACATCTCACATAGCTCTAATACACTTGGGAAAGGTATGAATCTAACTATTTCCTCTAGTCATGAGTAAATAGTAGGGCAGACTGGACTCATTGGAGGAGGGGTTTCGGTAAATAAATACTCCATGTTTCTCGTTTGTGATTATTCCCAAATTTATTTCCAAGTCATAAAAATTGTTATCATACAAAAAAATTCGTCGCAAAAAAAACATGTTAAAAATCGCCGAAAACAATCTCGGTAATTTATGAGGAAGTGCGTCCCGGTTTCCTGCCTCAAAAATTGCTACCCGGTGACTATTAAAATAACGACCCAGCTCAGTCTATTCAAAACTATCCCTCTTCATATCTATCTATCTATCTCAATTTGTTCATATTTATCTAAATTACTTTAAATACTAAGATTTTTTATTATTCATGTTTGTTTAATGTCTTGTTTTTAGTTTAAATAAACAAGAATTACGACAAAAAAAGATGCGACCCCCCCGCCCTCAAATACATCTACTTGTCGAAAATATCTCTCTCCATTTGTTCATATCTATCTATATTATTTTGTTTGTTTATCTATCTATCTCAGTCTATTCCAAACTATATATCCATCTTCATATCTAAACAAGAATTACGACAAATTACGATAAATAAAAAAGAATTACGACGAGCTGGGGTTGTTATTTTGATAGTCACCGGTTAGCAATTTTTGAGGCAGGAGACCGGGACGCACTTCCTCATAAATTACCACAATCTCAATGGATAAGAATTGGGAATTTCAATTGGGAATTTCACGATTGCGGGTCCGGATTCGGCTCGGAATGTTTTTAATTTTCTCACGGATTCGGCCTGATTTAAAATTGGTATGATATATTGGGCTACGGTCTATAAGGGTAACGTTTTAAAAATGTGACAGACTGACATTTGCATTTATTGTTAGAGGTGTATATATTGTTCACGAAGAACACTTTTTAAAAATGTATTTTCAGTTCTATGAGTAAATCCTAAAGATATACCGTGAAGTTTTCATGGGCATTGTTTATGCTAGTTTCTTTTTTGATAAAAACAAAATCATTTTAGTTAATGAAAATCACATGAAGTCAGTCTAATAGATACTCTAACCAACAGTTTTATTGAAGGATTCCTCACAAAGTTTTATTATTTTTAGAGTATCGTCTGCCAAACGATCGCACGGAAATAAAACTTGTCTTCCCTCTGCCAAAAACTTCCAAGTCAGTTTTTTTTTCTTAATTATTACTTATTAAAACCGTCCAATACAAAACTTGCTTTAACGCCGAATATATGTCTTTTTTTGGGGGGGGCGTCTTTTTATGTTTATATTTAAGGAACCTCTTTTGAAAAACATAAATAATAAAGAATTAAAAAAAACAACCCCTAAAGTAAATAAACGTTTTCTTTTGTCTAAACGAAAGAAAAGAAAAAAAAAAATTAAAAACAAAAAAGTAAACCTTAACAAAGCAATATCGATCGACACTTCAATTGAGTGTATTTTGTCTTAGTTGGGCGCTCTGGCTGTTGTTCAGTTTGTATAATTAGATGTTTTAAGTTATTAGATTACCGTTCGTGTGCCAGTCTTGGCTCGCCCTCTCGGGGTAACCACTATGTGTCTCGATGTCAATGTGATAATAACAGTTTACTTGGACTTTTCACCAGCGGTCAGATTGCCCACCACTCAACTCCTCTGACAGAACTCTGCTTAACTCTGTCTACAAACGGTTCTATTTTGGTGTTAAAGGCCTCTTATTATATTCAGTTGCGGTTTTCAGAAGCCTCGCCCGACCCTCTTTTTTTTCCTCTTTCTCTTTCTCAGTCACTAGCTCGCTCACTTTCTTTTTCCCTCTTTCGTATCACCCCACCCTGCCTGAAATGGAACTAACTGTAGGGTTTAGGGGGCAAACCTGTTCGCAATTCAGAGCCAGCACGCACAGGCGAAGTTCTGCGCAAGTATAGGGCCTTCAACTAAGCAACAGTGGCGATTGAAGTTTCCGTTTTTAGTTCAACCCTAAAGAATAGGCAATTTAAAAAGATAAAAAGGATCATGATAGAATTTTTGTCCGTATCTTACATTAGAGAAAAGGGGGGTGGGGATACGATTAAAGCCAGATAAAAAGGAACAAACGAACGGGGGTTCGAATTCTATTTTTGTCAGTTTCAAAAGGCATGAGCCCATTCTTAAATTTTGTAACTTTTTAAGGTAATTTATGAGGAAGTGCGTCCCGGTCTCCTGCCTCAGAAATTGCTACCCGGTGATTATTAAGATAACGTCCCCAACTATGTCGTCTCGGTGGTGTTACTTGAAAGAAAACAACCAACTTAGGCGTTAAATGTATTTTAGAGTGGGGGGGCTTCTCTTTTTTGTCGTAATTCTTATTTATTTATCGTAATTTGTTTAGAAATTTATTTATAGAAATTTGTCGTAATTCTTGTTATTTATAGAAATTTGTCGTAATTCTTGTTTAGATATGAAGATATCTATCTATCTATCTATCTATCTATCTACCTCAATTTGTTCATTTTTTACTTTGTTTATATATATCTATCTACCCATCTCCATTTGTTCATATAAAAAAAAGAAAGAGAAGCCCCCCTCTAAAATACATTTAACGCCCTAAGTTGGTTGTTTTCTTTCAAGTAACATCGCCGAGACGACGTTATTTTAGTAGTCACCGGGTAGCAATTTCTGAGGCAGGAGACCGGGACGCTCTTCCTCATAAATTACCCTTTTTAACGCTATCATATATTGGAGGCGCGATTAACCCGACGATTATCGACATAGGATATGGAATCGGTCACATGAGTTCAAGTTCTGGACGGGGTTGTTTGGAATTCATTCTCGTGATCATTCCATTGGGAAAGACCTAAATCAATTTTAACCACCACATTTACATTGGTAATACAGACTGGGTTCTTTAGCATTGGTTAGGCAACCAGTCAAAAAAGAACGGGGGAAAAAACTTAATTCAAACCAGCTTTACTCCGCTTAAAATGACCTTATGCTCCATCGTTGCGGAATAGTTGGTTAAATACAACCCATATATCCGAGATGTTGACAGAGCTTAGAATACGCATGAAGAGGGGTAAGATCCCCCATCAAAAGAAGGCGTCCTGGGTAGGACACCAGACTTCATCTGATGGTGAGGCTCCGGTCCTAGAGATATGCTAAGTAGTCCTTTGACATGCAACACTCCAACTCGATCTTTACTTGGGTTAGACGGGCGATCGAAGAGGCTCCATGATACATAATTGATAGGCTACCTATGAATTGTGTAGGGTAGTGTAGTTAAATAACACTTATCGTTTTGTGGAAAAATACAGGGAATTTTATTCCCGGAATTTCACCCTGTCTTTGATCTTTTCTCGTTTTAGACAAGCGAAGTGAGAAAGATGGTTTAGCGAAATCAGATTTGGCTAGGTGAATGGACAAATCAGACGTACAATGGTGTCTCTCGTCCAAATAGTAATTTCTCACGAGCATTTGAGTTGATCTGGGTTTTATAAAATAAAAAATAAACTCTAAGTAAAACAAAAAAAAACTTTTCTTCGTTAATTAAAAACAAAGCAACGACACAGGACATCCCAAGATCAAGTCAAGAAGAATCCCAAGCCTGAAGGTTATACACCCAGACATAGATTTAAGAAGTTAAGAAGCCAGCTACCAAGCTCAGATTCATAGAGGAAGATAAGTATACAAGATAAGTATGTAAGTATATATATTTACCAACCCCTCGACACGAGCAGGATGCGACACAAGGTCAATTTCTTAAGCGGAGTTTAACAGGTTTGAATTCAGAGTTTTCCTTCTCCTAGACTGGTTACCTAGCCATGGTTAAAGAGTCCAGTCTGCCCTGCTATTTACCCATAGCTGGAGGGAGAGTAGGTTTCATACCTTTCCCAAGGGTATTAGTGTTAATTGAAATGTAATTAACATGTCCAGGATTTGAACTCAGGGCGACGAGTCCATTTCCCATGACTTTAACCATTGCACCACGCACTTCAAGTATATAAGTATACGTCGACGGGTATACTCTTCAACCTAACGGTATACTATACGGCATTATGGCTACATACGTCTAATATAATATGGCTATGCAACACCGATACGATCAATCGGTTGGTCATGTCAAGCTCCATCACCTCTATGTGTGTCCCATCCGTATTGTTCACATTGGTCTCATGGCAAACAAACTGTTGTAGAGGAGTGAACACCCCTACAAGATGGACTGACCCAGAAGCATTTAAGAGTCGACGCAGCAGTGACTGAGGTCGGAATTTATTCGAACGAAATTACTGCATCAACTCCAACCATTTGAACCTCCTTATTTGTACGTTTGTCTTGTGATTTGTACAACTTCTTTGTTCTATGTTAAGTGTTGAATAAATACATATTCACACATCCTGTATTCTCTGTGTATTCTTTTTGCCACCTCAAGGATACAACAACAAACACGTTTTATCATATATATATTTACTAACCCCTCCGCACGAGCAGGATGTGACACAACGTCAATTTCTTAAGCGGAGTTCAACAGGTTTGAATTCAGAGTTTTTCCTTCTCCTAGACCGGTTGCCTAACCAACGTTAAAGAGCCCAGTCTGTCCTACTATTTATCCATAGCTGGAGGGAGAGTAGAATTCATACCTTTCCCAAGGGTATTAGCGCTAAGTGAAATGCAATTACCACATCCAGGATTTGAACTCGGGGCGACGAGTTAATTTCCCATGACTTTATCCATTACACCACGCGCTTCCTACTTTTATCATATAGATGCTTGAAGATGGTGGCTGCTGGTCAACCACCAGTTTATTGATACACAAGTTATTTGTTCTAATTCATTGATACACATGAAAATTATTTCAATCAATGAAATATTTAACAAAAATTAGTGTCCTTGGTATGATGCTAAACTGCTTCTTGTGGTGAGGTCTAAATTATGAAGCCTTGGGAAATGTGCAGTACCCCTTCATTGTCATATCACTCAGGTCCACTCTGATCCAGAGTGGTACTACCTGCAAGGGTCCTCTGTGGGTAAAATTGATCTTTTTTCATCTTAATGAAAATTATTTCTAACCAGTTATTGATACACGTATAGTTAATGTAAAATCTAACATAAAAAATAATTAGGTAATTTATGAGGAAGTGCGTCCCGGTCTCCTGCCTCAGAAATTGCTACCCGGTGAATTTTAAAATAACGACCCCAGCTACGGCGGCACGTCATCTCTTTATTATATATTCTTTTTAATGTCTTGTTTTTAATTTAAATAAACAAGAATTACGACGAAAAAAGAAGCGACCTCCCACAAATACATTTACTCGTCGAAAATATTTATCTCAGTCTGTTCAAAACTATCTAAACAAGAAATATGACAAATTTCTATAAATAAACAAGAATTACGACAAAAAAAGAAAAATAAGAGGCCATTTGTGAGTTTGTTTAATTTTTTGTCTTTCGAATAGAAAATTTTTTTTCAAGAAAATATTAATTTTTCTGCAAGTTTCATTGTTTTAAATGAATGGGGGGGGGTAAATTTCCCTATCTTTCTATTATATACTAAGATTTTCTTTTGTTAATGTTTGTTTACGTCGTAAACTGGGGTCGTTATTTTAAAATTCACCGGGTAGCAATTTCTGAGGCAGGAGACCGGGACGCACTTCCTCATAAATTACCATTAATTCTACTAATATATTGTTACTCATTAAGCTAATGAAAATTATTTCTACTAGTTTATTGATACAGATGGAGGTTAATAAAACATATTTCTAGAAGTTTATAAACCAAACCTAATAAAGGTATTTACCTAGAAACTATTCGATTATAAATGATATGTACAAAAAAACAAGGTTTTGGTATTAAATTGCCAACAAGGGTTGATATGCCATTAAACAAAAATGACCAATCAACCCAGTATCTATGTGGACCAATTTGAGAATCCGCCATAGACAAATGTTTTCATTTATTACGAATGAAAAATTGTTACATAATCTATGCGGTTGCATAAGATTATTGTCAATCCCCGGTATTTCTAAAGGGAAGGCCCTTTTCATATCACGGGCGGGACTTTCCATGGAATAGTACAGAAAGCCCGCGAAATACGTGAAGTCACGTGGGACCTGGTTGGGTCCTCAGTTTTCAGTTGGACGTCAGGCAGAGAAGATGTCCTGCCTTAACTGGAACTCACACTGCATACGCGCGCTATTATCAACCTCTCATTTAATGTTATTTTGGATTTCAGACTTTATAGTGGTTCTATGGAGATAATTGGTTATGTTCTGTTATATTTTGTTGAAATGTTGCTTTTTTTAATAAAATTTAAAATGTTTTCAGGGTTGCGCGCTATGTTAGTCAGATATTTAGTTACATGAAATGTATAGTTAAGTAAATAAAAGCTTAAGAAAATTACACAGTTTTGTGGTTGGTGAATGTCTTGGTAACAAGACTGATCTAGAAGAAGAAATGAGTTAAGTGCGACCGACCACCAAGAGAAGTCCAGACGCTAGAAGAGATGTTAGAAGAAGAATAAGATGTCAAAGACGCCAGAAGAAGAATAGAAGTAAGTAAGTAAAAAGGGTATGCAACAAAATAACTAAAATGAAAATAACTGAAAAACTCGACAAAATTTAATTATAATTATATGTGTGGTACATATAAGTATTGCTATTTACGAACTTACTTTAGTTTGACATACTTCGGCCCTGTGGGCTGGGGCTGTAGAATACACTGACTGCACCTCTGTCATCATCATCATCATCATGTCGCGCTGTCAGCACGGATATCCATGACAATCTCTTTCCATCCGTCCCTATCGCTCATCATTCTCGGGAGGTCCTCTATGCAGTATCCTGTATCCGCACAGAGCTGGTCAATGTACGTCTTTGCTGGTCGGCCCACACTGGCGTGCCCATGTGCTGGCTTCCACAGGAGGACGTCGCTTATGAGTTCGTCCTTGCTTCTCCAGCAGTGTCCCGCGTGTCTTGTCCGTCTTACTCGGATGGTTTGGGTGATATGTGGCAGGTGGCCGTACAGCTGCCTTCTCGTGGGGTGCTGTTTCCACGTCTTGCTCAGGATCACCCACAGCATTCTTGTGCAGCTCCCATCTAGTTTGTTCTCTAGTCGCTTCGTTATGGTCCAGGTGGTGCAGCCATACAGCAGCACTAATACGACAACGGCCTGGAAGAACTGTCGCTTTAACTTGTCTGTGAGATTGGATTTCCATACGACCGATAATTTATTTATAGCGGCCCATGCCTTTTCTATACGTGCATTAACGTCGTTTTCTGTGGAGGAGATGTTACTGCCTAAGTTAGAAAGGAAAATCCCCCCCCAATGGGACCACCTGTTGACGATCCGTGATGCTCAAGGATGGAATCCTGGTGGCTGAGCAGTCCATGACATGCAACATTTCCCTCTGGTCCTTACTTATGCTAGACGTAAAATGTACTCATATCTTAAATTTTGACACAAAATTATATGAAGTATCCAGTAGTAATTATGCCTACGAGACTAGCTATAGAAATACTTTGTCTAACACTTTTTTTTGTAGTACTTGATGTGACGAAGCAGTCACCCACTTTATACCAAACGCGCTGATAGCTGCTTAACTTTGTTGATTTAGAAGGAAATTGTTTTATCATTTACTAAATTTTCACTTATTCAATAAATTGATTATTTGAATGCAAGAGAATACTATATGAACGTTTTTAATTTTCTTTTTTATATTTAAAGTTCTAGCATGAATATAAATTATTTTTAATTTTAAAAAATCGGTTGTATGGCCTATTGTCGGTATCAGACAAACAGCGAAGGAGCATATTCCCTTTTCGATAGAACTAAATGTGAGGCGCCACATCTACCGTCAGCTCCTAGATTCTTTACGACACAGATCAGATTACCAAATCTGTCATACTGAGCAGTCAAGGTATCGAATCCGAAATCTTGCGATTCATAAGTGGGTGCACTAACAATTGAGCTAAACCGGCTCCTTGCATATATATATATATATATATATATATATATATATATATATATATATATTGGGGAGAATATGTGCTTAATTGAAGTTGTGCCTAATTTTGAAAGTTAATTAATTAATAATTAATTAATTAGGCGGGCATACCTATTTAAATGTAAGGCTAAACAAATCGAGAAAAATCAATCTCTGTATGTACATTTCGGCCTATTAGGCCTCATCAGCAGAGCTATAGATTGGAAGACCACCTTGTGCGTGATTCGAACCTTGACTGTCAAGCTGACAGGTGAGGACCGTAACCCCTACACCAACCAGACTTTCTTAGATTTTTCGTTTTGTTTAGAAGTAGGTTTTTATCCCTTCTTCTTCTTTATTCTTTATAGCAGAGCTATAGATAGGAAGACCGCCTTGTGCACAAGGTATGCCCGCCTAATTAATTAGTTATCAATTAATTAACTTTCAAAATTACGTACGACTTCAATTAAGCACATATTCTCCCAAAAATTGTCGGCTAAAAAAGCCATATCAAAACACATGTGTATTTACTTCTCATATATATATATATATATATATATATATATATATATATATATAATTTTAACCAGTTTTGCTTGTTTTATCTTTAATTTCCGTAGATATTTAAATGACAAGCAACTATGATTACACAGTCTAGACGAAAGTAAACGTCACATCTCTGTATGTATGTAAAATGTATATATATATATATATATATATATATATATATATATATGTGTGTGTGTGTGTGTGTGTGTGTGTTTGTGAATGCGTGTGTGTATGTGTATGTGTGTGTGTGTGTACACTTCCTTTTCCGCCGTTTAGCCTATTTCCTTTGGGCACGTGACTTTCATTAGACAAGCTCGGCGTCGATTGACTCGGTAATGCTTTAAGGACATCCGCCTTTTTTTCTTTTTTTTTTTTTTAGAAAAATGCCAACTTTGTATATATCAGCCTCGTGGAGCCGACGTCTCGGCGTAGGTAACCTTAGGAGGTCAGGGATAAGCTGGACCTCATGATAATCAGATCAAACAGTGTAAATAGGTCGCCTGCCAGAGAGCGGTAGCTAGTAAGGCAAGCCTCAGTAATTAACTGATATTGTCGTGAGATTCATTTTCGTGTGTGTGTTTCTACTCGTGTGGTTTTAGGTCAGATTCCGGATAGCCGAGTGAAGGTGCATAAGAAATATTGTATAGGGGCCGACATAATGGACATCTTAATTTCTACATCTTTGGTTAGCCAATCGAACTTATTACCAATAGTTTCCTTGCCTCGATCTCAATCTAATAAAACACAAGAGGCACCCTTTCACTTTCTGTTTAGTTTCAATATCTCTTTACATACGTATAATCTCATCTTTTTCTTCTTCAGCCCTATCGACTGGGGCTTTGTAAAGTGCATTTTCTCCGGCCGACATCTTGTAAATATCGCATCAAAACACACATGAATGCGATAGTTAACGGATTATTTCATCTACGTGTTTAGTAAGGTTATTTCTACGATGTTAAAAAGAATCAAAAAGACTGGAACGTGTTTTAACGATTTGGTTATATACTGATATGCATCACACCACTCTTCATATTTTGTACTTTTTAGTTTAGTATTGGTTTATTTTTTTTTAATGGCATATCAACGTTCCTGTGTAATTTAATGCCAACATCATCCGTGTTCGAAAAGAGAAGTGGTACTATTTAACTCACAACCGGGGCGGGGAAGACGTTAAAAAATTCATAGTCGAAAGTAAACGTAATAGCTTGACTAAAGTTCCAGCGCTTACTTCGATATCGCAGTCCAGCACGTTATCTAATATGCCACAAGAACCTACAGAGGCATGAAAAACCGGAGAATCTTATACTATATTCGTGGTGTTTCTGTTTGTCCCTCTGTCTGTCCAGGATGTAAGCCATATCTATATATATATAACCTTTCTAAGGCAGAATTATACGAGAAATCCAGTTGTGGTATTTATATTTATACATATTTACAAACTTCTTATTAAATAAGAATATTTACTTTGAATCATATGCTTGTGTATGAATTATTATTATCAGTATCATGGTCCAATTTATATGTCAAATAGTTCTATTTGAAAATAATCAGTATTAAGTAGAAATACTTGATATCATATAACTGTAAAATTATAACTGAATATTATTATTAGTTATTTATAACCATATGAATGTTTGAAAATGACTATTATAAAATCGAAAATAATTTCGGAAACCATATGGTTATTAGTATTAAATAAGAATACTTGAAACCATAAAACGTTGGGCAAATTATTTGTATGAGATAAGAATATTTGAAGTGTACAGAAAAAACCTTTCTCTTTGTCTACTTTTAGCTGCTTACATCGGCTTTGATACCACACCAAAAAAACTGATGGTTAGTTAAACATGATTGAGCAGAAGGACTCTGATTACAATAATAAAAGGACTTTATTTCAATAGAATGATTTCCATGATGAACTGTAAAATATCTCATCATACAGGTAAAAATACCTAGAAAGTTTCGGACAGCAATGGAAGAAAATTTGGTAGGCAAAAAATTAAGACACAACGCCACAGAAATGCAAATCTAAATGTTTAATGAAATTGATCCCCACAAGCCCGAGGAAAAAAATAACCCCAGCCGTGTTGACACGACGTTAAAATCAATCCGATCTACAGGGCCGGGTTAGCTCAGTTGTAGAGCGTTCGGCTAGAAACCACACCTTGTCACACCTTTTTAAATTTACTTCTAGAGGCCATAGCCCAACATAGCATACAATATTGAGATCAGACAGACCCCATAAGCAAATCAAAAACATTCTGTGTCGAATCCAGGCCAGCAATCCTGAAATTCTAGATTCTCAAATTGTGTTGAGGGCCCGTGGTGTAATCGGTACCATCGTGGAAATGGATACAACGAGGCAAGATCAAATCTTAGAAATAATTCTGTAGAAATCACTCTTAAGTAAAAAATATCAAAGTATTAATTAAATTATCATACTCTGGTATATCCACAGACCCTGCTAGTCCTTATAATTTCTCAAGGGAAATAAATGTTAATTATATAAAAAGGCCGGTTTAGCTCAGTCGGTAGAGCGTTCAGCTAGGAATCACATGGTTTCTAGTTCGATTTTGGTCCTCACCAACTCAGCGTAGGAGTAGCACAGGGATCTGTGCGGTAAAGTAAGGAGCTGGTGGTAGGTGTAACTCTTCACCTCAGACGCTAAAAACTATTTTCTAGTGCTAGTGAAAAGGGGATAGACTCCCTCGCTTATTGGCTGATACCGACTTTAGGCCGCCCCGACGACTTTACTTTACTAATAATGCTTCCATCCATTCTAGAAACTTATCAAGTCCTTTTGTTCAATACAATAATACATATTTACCAACCTCTCTGCATGAGCAGGATGTGACACAAGGTCAATTTTTAAGCGGAGTTTAACGGGTTTTAATTCAGAGTTTTCCTTCTCCTATACTGGTTGCCTAACCAAGGTTAAAGAGCCCAGATCGCCCTTCTATTTACCCAGATGTGGAGAGAGAATAGTTTAATTCATACATTTTTCAAGGGTATTATTGCCGTGAGAAAAAGTTTAGTTCATGATTTAGACCGGCCTCGCCGTATTCACTGCCTACGATCATAACAATTACACCACGTGACTTCACTTAATATAATTATACATCAAAAGTAATCATTAGTAATAAATTTACATTTCACGTCTCATAGATCTTTTCTATCAGTAATGCCCGCATTAATTGGCTCACCCCTTTGCTTCTGATTTTCTATGTATTTATATAGTAAAATCAATATTAATGTATTTGCATTCTGTCAGTAACACTTGCATTAGTTTCGGACCACTGGCAATACCCTTCTTCCAGATTTAAAATTCTGCTCTATTTTAGAATAATTATTAATGTATTCCCGTTATATATATATATATATATATATATATATATATATATATATATATATATATATACATGTGTGTGTGTGTGTGTGTGTGTCTGTGTGTATTTGTGCGCATGCCTGTGTGTTTGTTCTGCTTATATGGTTTTAGGTCAGACGAGAGAACTCTTCGTAAAGATTCGTAAAAGATCGTATGGAAGCCTAAACAATGGAATCTTTGATTTTCAAAAGTTTATATTTTTAGTAAACGCCCTGTCGGCTGGGGCGTTAGAATGTACCGACGGCTCCTCTGCAGAGGGTAAGCCTCTCCCAATGGGCCACCTATTGCCGTGGTGGCGACCCGTGATGCTTAAGGATAGAGCCCAGGTGATGAGCAATTCATGACATGCAATACTCCACTTTGCCCTATCTTGGGCTAGACGGGCGTCGGAGAGGCCCTCTCGATCAAATCCTGGTCACGTCAAGCCCTAGCACCAATATGATTTTCCCAACTCTATTGCCTTTATGGCAAGCCCCAACCCCTTTTTATCATATGGGTGCGAGAAGGCGGTGGCTGCGGGTCTACATGTCCTGGGAATGACGTTAAACTCTATCTGATGGTGAGGTTCCAGTTTTGGATGTTTGGGAATGTGGAGCACGCCTTCATCACCATTGCTCCCTGGTCACTCTGACCCGGAGTTGTAGTACCTGTTAGGGTCCCATCAATGGGTTAAATAGAAAAATGTATTTATAAAAAAATTGTATTATCCATTAAGAATTGATTTATTTCAAAACTTTATTGGCATTAAATGACCCACTGAGGTTGATATGCCGTAAAACAAAACAAACAAACAAATCAATCCTATCAACCCCATCAAAAAATGGAAATCCTGGGTATGATACTAAACTTCACCTGACAAATCCTTTTCTCCTGATATTTAAAAATGTTCAATGATATATACAAGGTATGTCATAAAAGTATCGGGATTGAAGCAGTATTTACCAAGATAGAAATTAAGAATGCACGGAACGTTGCCTTTTTCTTAGAATACAAGCTGTGTCATAAAAGTGCCGAGTTTGAAGCAGTTTACCAAGATAGGAAAGAAGAATGAACGGAACGTTATTTTTTTTTTTCAATTTTAAAAAAGTACAAAAAATCCGATACTTTTTACACACTTTGCATATATATTTATCAATTTAAAAAGTTATATATATATATATATATATATATATATACACACACACACACACACACACACACACACATATATATATATATATATATATTATATATATATATATATGAAGTTAAGTAAACAAACAAATGTTTTTTTATATGGCTTTAAGTCGACAATTTTGGAGGATATGTGCTTAATTGAAGTCATACCTAATTTTGAAAATTAATTAGTTAATAATTAATGAATTTAGGCGGGCATATATGTTCAAATGTAAGGCTAAACGAATCGGGAAAATGTCAATCCCTGAATGTACATTTCGATCTATTGCTGATGAGACCTAATAGGTCGAAATGTACATTCAGGGATTGACATTTTCTCGATTCGTTTAGCCTTTCATTTGAACATAGATAGCCATCTAAATTCATTAATTATTAACTAATTAATTTTCAAAATTAGGTATGACTTCAATTAAGCACATATCCTCAATATATATATATATATATATATATATATACGGTTTAGTATATTCACGTTCTTCACCTAGTGTTAAGTAACCACCAAAGGATCAACAGAAATTCGAACTCTTTTCGCCGATTTTCTTTGTTGGCTTGCTATATATTACGACACTCCCATTGCCATTTTAGGAAATATCAATTGCAGGAAATAAAATGGTTGGATCTCACAATGTTGACTTAAATGTTTAAAAAACTTTCGGAAAGTACATTTAGATTTTTTTTTTAAATATATAAAGTTTTATATTCTCTGAAAACAAATTATTAGTATAATAATAACATCTTTCTTCACCTGCTTAAACATGAAGCTATTATGTACCTGAAATTGTGTCTTCTCATATCATTTTTATTCTTTCTGTTCATCTCTATTTATTTGAGCCTACTCATATCTATCTCTATCTGACTATCTCTCTCTCTCTCTCTCTCGCTCTCTATCTCTCTCTCTATCTCTCTCACTCTCACTCTCTCTCTCTCTCTCTCTGTCTCTCTCTCTCTCTCTCTATATATATATATATATATATATATGACTCTCTCTATATATATATATATATATATATATATATATATATATGACTATATCTCTCTCTCTCTCTCTCTATATATATATATATATATATATATATATATATATATATATATTATATATTCTCTCTCTATTATATATACATATATATGTAGATATAGATATATATATATTTGACTATCTCTATATATACTGACTATCTCTCTCTCTCTCTCTCTCTCTCTCTCTATATATATATATATATATATATATATATATATATATATATATGACTATCTCTCTCTATATATATACATATATATATATATATATATATATATATAACTATCTCTCTCTCTCTCTCTCTCTCTCTCTCTCTCTCTTATATATATATATATATATATATATATATATATATATATTGACTATCTCTCTCTCTATATATATCTGACTATCTCTCTCTCTCTATATATATATATATATATATCTGACTCTCTCTCTCTCTCTCTCTCTCTCTATCTGACTATCTCTCTCTCTCTCTCATATATATATATATATATATATATATATATATGACTCTCTCTCTCTCTCTCTCTCTGACTATCTCTCTGTCTCTCTCTCTCTATCTATCTAACTATCTCTCTCTTTCTCTGACTCTCTCTCTCTATATATATATCTGACTATCTCTCTCTCTATATATATATATATATATTATATATATGACTATCTCTCTCTCTCTCTCTCTATCTATCTGACTATCTCTCTCTCTCTCTCTATATATATATATATATATATATATATATGACTATCTCTCTCTATATATATATCTGACTCCCACTCTCTCTCTCTCTCTCTCTCTCTCTCTCTCTCTCTCTCTCTCTCTCTCTCTCTTTCATATATATATACAAGGTGTGTCATGAAATTATCGAAATTGAAGCTGTATTTACCTACATAGAAATGAACAATGAGTGGAACGTTAATTCTATTTCAGAATACAAGTACAGAACATCTCGATACATTTTTGACACACCTTGTATGTGTTTGTATGTGTATGTGCATGTGTGTCTGGGTGTGTATATCTGTATGTGTGTGTAATCCTATTGATATATATAAATATATATATATATATGATTCTGGTAATATATATATATATATATATATATATATATATATATATACTAATTTTCTAATGGTAGGCTATAAAATTATAAAATCCTTTAGTTTCAAAATACCGTATTAGCCGCTTATCTTCTTGACAAATAGTAACAAATGCCTTTTAATTCGGTACCATAACAAATGAATATAGTTCTTATAACTGTTATCGAGCAATTTTCTTTTTTCGAAAAGAAAATACTTACATATATATATATATATATATATATATATATATATATAATTTTATATATTAAAATAGTGACTTACCGGTGAAATTGGCCACAATGGTTAGTTGATACAAGTTTCACAATAATAAGACAGCGATATAACAAATATAAAGCGCACAATACATAAGTAGAGCAAATTCATTATTATAATGGTATACACAGGAATAACCTACTCGAGTTACACCATAAGGATCTTCAGGGTTAAATCCACTGAATTAATCAATGTATTGATTAATTGCAGCCGATTGTACGCGTGTATTTTGTGGTCATAATAACCACAAAATACACGCGCACAATCGGCTGCAATTTATCAATATCTTGATTAATTCAGTGGATTTAACCCTGAAGATTCTAATGGTGAAACTCGAGTAGCTTATTCCTGTGTATACAATAATAATAATAATAATATATATATATATATATATATATATATATATATATATATATATCCTGTTAGAGCACAGTAGAGGCGGCATTAACTGAATTGTCACTGTTTAGCGTAAAGGATTTACTAGCCTGTTGTTTACAGACTTGAGTTCTCTGGTGATTGTAAAAACATAAACCTACGTAAATATGTATCAATTAATTGTTCACTTCTGACTGATAGTCTCTGACGGCCGTGAGGGTAAGGAACTTGAAAAACGCCAATTCTATCGGGTTTCACTCCCGGTTAGAAGTAGCTGCTTAAAAAGTCGAGCCACACTGATGAGACCTAAACTTTAAAACACGTGTCAGTGGATAACTAATATATATATGTGTGTGTGTATGTGTTTGTGTAATTCTTTTAGTATCTATCTAATTATTTTTATCTATTTATGTATCTGTCACCGAAATTAAGCAACGTTGATCCAGTTCAATATTTAATAGGGTGAATACTTAAGCAAAAGCGGGTACTACAAGCAAGTTCTCTCTGTCTGTCTCTGTCCGCCCGTTTGTTCCTCTCTTACGGTATATATATATATATATAATATATATATATATATATAATATTCTTTCTATCTTATTCTGTTGATATCATCATAATATATATCTATCGCGTTTATTCCCTATATATATATATATATATATATATATATATATATATATATTTATCTATCTATCTATCTACACACACACACACACACACACACATATATATTATATATATATATATATATATATATAATGCGCGTGTTCCTAAATCTTCCGTCCGTTATCATCCTGTGGTTAAAAATGAGTCCGTCCAAATTATTCAAGACGCTATGCAAAATGTAAATCCAGATTACCTGGTATTACTTAATCGCTATTTTTTTTCATGTCCCATTTCATTTCACCCAATTTTAAATATAAAACATTCCAAATGGTTTTGTGTCGCGTAAATGCCCAAAATTAAATCAAAATGATTTGAAAAAAAAAAGTAATGTTTGTTTTATTTGCAATATTGAAATTGAAAATTACGGAATAAGTTTTGGTAATTTTGATTTAATGTTGTCCCGGCCTCCTGCTTTAATTTAAACTATGTTTTAGCGAACCAGTGTCAGATGAATTTCTGGCCCATCTTAGATATTTTCCGAGTCGTGCTTTTGTCATTTTTTGACGGCAAATTAATGTAGATATCTGAAATGTCTCTCCCCAGATTTGTATCGTCAAACCGATATAAATATTTTTCAAACACTCCTTTTTAAGAAACAGTGAGAGAGTGTTAAATCAAGATTATTATACATTAAGGGGCCGGGTTAGCTCAGTCGGTAGAGCGTTCGACTAGAAACCACAAGGTTCCTAGTTCGATACCGGTCCTCGCCAACTCAGCGTATGAGTAGCACAGGGATCTGTGCGGTAAAGTAAGGAGCTGATGGTAGGTGTGGCGCTCCACCTCAGATGCTAAAAAATAATCTCTTTGGTCTAGCGCTATTGAAAAGGGGATAGACTCCATCGCTGACTGGCTGATACTTACTTCAGGCCGCCCCGTCGACTTTACTTACTATACATATTGAACTATTTGTTCAAATAAACGTATCAAACGTTGTGATAAAAAAAGGTCCTACTAGTATATATATATATATAATTCTGTTCCAATCTATACCTCTCTCTCTCTCTCTCTCTCTCTCTCTCTCTCTCTCTCTCTGTGTGTGTGTGTGTGTGTGTGTGTGTTTATCAATTTATCTGTATATTTATTTGCCTCATTCTATGAATATTTCTCATCTATTTATCTGCATACATACATACATACATACATATATATATATATATATATATATATATATATATATATATATATATATATATATATATATATATCAAACTTGTTGGTAAATCCTCGCGGTGAGAAAAAACCCAGCAAATAGTTTGATTGTAAAATATACTACCAAACATCAACCGGGGAGAAAAAAATGCTTGGAAAAAAGAAAAGACCAAGATAATCGTACCAACAAAAAATAATCTATTGGTACAATACTTTGGCCAAAAGAAAAAAAACAATTTATATGCATATATATATATATATATAAGATATATATATATTCATATAAAACCGCCAGGAGACTAAAGCTAATAAGTAAAAAGTGCTCAATACTTAAGTAGAGCAAATAATAAAGATAAATCTAATAAGTCAGACGAACCTACTAAAAGTTTCGCTTAATGCTCTTCAGGGCTGAAGAGCATTAAGTGAAACATTAGATTTATCTTTATTATATATATATATATATATATATAGTATAATATTCTATTTTCTGTTTCATTCCATCTATATTCATGTCAATATCTCTATCTGTAACGAGCAGAGATAGAGATATTGAGATGAAAGTTCACAAAATAATCTATCTATCTAACATCTATCCATTTCTCCCTCTTCATATATATATATATATATATATATATATATATATATATTTGAAGGCAATTACGATGCGTATATCGTATAAAATTCGATAATTATTGAAAATAATCATGACAATCAAACATCAGCGGTGTATACACCGCTGATGAGACTTAATACACGTCCACACGTCGCACGAGTTATTCGCAGAGTTTGATTGTCATGATTATTTTTAATAATTATTGAATTTTATACAATAGACACATTGTAATTCAAAAATATAAATAATAATATACTTTACTTAACAATTACAAATACTATATATATATATATATATATATATTATATATATATATATATATATATATTCTAAGGAATGGAGCACTCTGTGACGGCCTTTACACACAAAGCGATGTGTGTATTAAAACAGTTAAAATCCCCTTCCCATTCTGTAAGTGAAGATAGCCTAATAGTTAAAGTGCCGATCGGATTTCAATTCCGGCTGTAGGTAGCTTACAAAATGTCTAGCCACAATGAAGAGACTTGATTAGTCGACACACGTGTCTGTGGATGACCCTATATATGCTCCCCATCCTCTAGCACTCTGAGCGCTCTGGAGGGGGATCTCGCTGACGGCCGCCAACTCAAGTGTAAACGCGATGCTCTTCTATATAAGAAATGGAGCACTCTGTGACGGCCTTTACACACAAAGCGATGTGTGTATTAAAACAGTTAAAATCCCCTTCCCATTCTGTAAGTGAAGACAGCCTAATGGTTAAGGTGCTGGACTGACACCCAACCGATCGGATTTCAATTGCGGCTGTAGGTAGCTTATAAAATGTCTAGCCACACTGAAGAGACTTGATAAGTCGAAACACGTGTCTATGGATGACCCTATATATATATATATATATATATATATATATATTTGTGAATAAAAAGGCTTTAAATACCATGGGTATCGTTGTTATGAACCATTTCTACTCGTGAGTATCTAGCGCCCACGAGTTTCTTCAGACCACTGATATATTTTATTTAGACAGGCACATGGCCAAACTCATATTATATTCGTACATTTCCCCCGCCTCCAGGGGTGATCTTATTGCATTTTTTCTTTTCTAGTGTCTTTTTTTTTGTGGAAACATTTTTTCCCTTACGTGGTTTGCGGTGTTTTTGTGTCTGTCTATGTCTGGTGGTTAATTCTTTAGTTGGCTTTGACTGACCCACAGAATTCTCCTTCTAATTATGACCTTGATGCCCTTTCACTCTAAGTGGGTGAAGTGGGTTACAGGGAAGGTATGTCTTTTTTCTCAGCGGGTGGGGGTATCTGAGTTTAATTTATTAGGCTTAATATATATATATATATATATATATATATATATATATATATATATATATATATACTTGTCTAAGCTCCCCGAAATAGTCTATAAAGCAAAATCTCTAAGTCTTTTGTTATTTCTTTAATTATAAATTTGCTCTGTGACTCTAACAATAAGAGCACACATTGAGCTCTCAAACTGCGACAAGTTGTTTAAGTTGTTTAAAAAAACTCTTATGTAAGGAAGATTTCTTCTCTGGACTTTGGATTACGTTTATATATATATATATATATATATATATATATATATATATATATATATATATATATATATATGCCAATTTTCTATACATTTAATTCTGTTAATAGTTATCTCAAAATCTCTATCTTTCCTGGTTCGCTATCTATATGTATATCTATCTATCTATCTCCTTATATTAATATTTAACATATTTCTATCCGTGGAAACGTATATTATTTTTCATCCACCGAGGGAGATGTGCACAAGTAGTTTCGGTCGGGATTCGAACTCGCCATGCCGATTTTCTTTGTTAAACCTAGTTAAACATTTTAAAGCCCCTCCTACTGCCATTTTAGGAAATAATGGTTCTTGCAATTTCAATGTTTGGATCGCACAATGTTCTGTTAAATCTTCGAAAAGTTTTGTAGAGTCTATTAATGTTTTATTTCATTTTATTTATTTATTTTGAAAAAGGAATAATATCATGTTCTATACTCCTTGAAAACAAAACAAAGCAACAACATTAATAATAATAATAATAATAATAATAATAATAATAATAATAATAATAATAATAATAATTTCGGTATATTTCTCTTCTTGTCCTCCTGTCATTTATACATCTGCTAGAATATGAAAACATTATATATGTGAACCTGTGTTTCTTTGTATCTTTTGTTTTGTTCTTAGGGGTGTTTTTTTTTTGTTGTTGTGTGTGTTTTCTTTGTATTTCTTACTTTCTCGTGATAATTACTTCGCTTGCAAAGGCAACGAACATCTATTTGTATTGTTCTTTCGTTTCGAGCACCTGCTCACGCCGAATCTATCGTTTTCGCCCTGAACTGATATATTGCAATGCAGGTGTCTCCCGATCTCCGAGGTGCGATATACATTTCTATTCTGTCATGAAGATTGTCTTATGAACTGTTCGTTTTCATTTTATTTATGTGTTTGTTTATGTTTGTTTATATACCTCCGTTCATCCTCTCTTCGGAAAACAAATGTATTGAATATATATATATATATATATATATATATATATATATATATATATAATTATTATTATTATTATTATTACTTCCGTTCTTACAAAATGGCTGACGTCTTCTTTGTCCTCTGTTTTAGATTCGTCGAGAGTGGATATTTTCCGTCTTCTTCCGTTCCATATTCTTACAACCTTATCCATTTCTTGCCAGTTGGAAACTCCCCTCGTTCGATGCTCCGCCTCTTTCTCAAAATTATACCCACCCGACCCAACACAATCCCGACCACGAAAACGTATTTGTCGATTCTTAAATATTAAAATAGCTCTGGGGTTACATTTCGAATAATCTACTATATTTGCACCTGCTTTTTGATCAAGACAGATTAGAATGGACCATTTATTGAGTTTCCATTCAGATTGCAAAATAAGTAATATAATATATATATATATATATATATATATATATATATATATATATGAACTTTTAAATACCATTTTCAATGTGACAAGAACAAGAAAACTTTGGCGCAATCATTGTTTATTATTTGTTTTCTTTGTTGTTTGAAAAACAAAACAATTTTTGGATTTCGAGAGAAAACTTTGTGGTCGGAAAAATTGGAGGGGAGAATCAATTTGTGAAAACTATTTAATAAATAGAAAAATAAACATAAAATTCTGGTTAACATACGCGACGAAATAACCAACTTGGAAAGAAATAATCAAAAATTATTCATCATATACACATAATTTATGATATTCCATACAGTAACCCACCAAAGATGTATGTCATATATATATATATATATATATAATGATAGATAGATAGATAGATAGATATAGATATAGATATATATCTGTGAGTTGAAAAATGGAAGGCCGTTTTCTTTGTATACTTAAATTTTATATATTTTTCGATTAGTATTATTTTAATTTTATTTCATATTTAAAATAGTAATGAATGGAATACAACATTTAGATGGACAGACTCTCGGCCGAAACACGTGTTGGCATTACATTAATACATTTTTATCCATTCAACATTTCCTTTCCTTTATTTATTCATCTTTTCAACATACATATATATTTATATGTATACATGCGTGTGTGTGTGTGTGTGTGTGTGTGTGTGTGTGTGTGTGTGTGTGTGTTTGTATTGTATCAGGTGTTTCCGTAATAGTATTTAACCAAAATTGAGAACTCAAATGTACATATAAAGATCATAAATATCCTTATAGATTTTGCGTATATACATATAAATATCAGTATATGTGCATATTTTTTCCATACAAAGACTATATCATAAATAAATATATGAAAACTTGAATTCATCTGAAAATGAATTTATTTCGGGTACCTTTGCCTTTCATTCTGAAATCAGACCTGAAAAGGCAAATGTGCCCAAATCAAATTCATTTCTTATAAATTGATGTTTTCATATATATATATATATATATATATATATATATATATATATATATATATATACATTTTTTTTAAATTGGCGTTATTGTGAAGCATCAAAAATAAATAAATGAATGAACTCGATATTATGGAGTATTGGATTCACTTATTTTTAATTATTTTTTTCTCATAAATTTTCAGGTTCGTTAGATACCCTTTGTCAAATGTTACTGTTCAACGGTTTCTTTGTC
>JALAJA010000093.1:40000-42500 GCA_023376005.1 Doryteuthis pealeii | reverse complement strand
CAAACAGTTTTATTATTAATTGAGGTTTAAATAGAAATAGAATCATGGAGAATGTGACGTAAATAACTAAGGAAATTGTGACTTGAGTAGTGATATAGTTTCGGTTACAGACAGAAAAACACACAATCTCCATTATAATAAGATATATATATATATGTATATATATATATATATATATATATATTGTTTGGGATTTAGTATGAAGCATTGGGTGTGCAATAAGAAACTCAGTTTTCTGAATTTTAAGTTTCGTTTTATTTCGTTAAATTTTCGGGGACGTTTATATCCCTTCTTCGGAACGGATAGACATATTCCTTCTAGACCTCACACACACACACACACACACACACACACATATATATATATATATATTTTTTTTTTTTAAGGCAAAATAATGCAGATTCATGTTGAAAAACATATTTATTGAAGAATTCTTAAATTTTTCGGATAAAAATCCATCTTCAGAGAATTCATTATAGAGTTGAAAATGTTCCATCTGTGTTTTTTTTAAAATCAACTTGGTTATAGCGTTGAGTTTGGAGATATGAAATTTAGAAGCGGTCGTAATCTTCTGTAAAGATTTCAAATTCGGCAGCGTTCGTGTAAGTCCGTTGAATCAGAATCTGATACGAATCTCTGATGATGAAGTTCATGCTTCGAAATCGATAAGACAAAAATAACATCTTTTTGTTTTTATTTTCATACGCATTGTATTTGCCTTCAAATTACTAATATATTATAACAAACTTAACAATGCTCCAAGCAAATTACCAATTACTTATATATATATATATATATATATATATATATATATATATATATATATATATACATCAGAGAAATGGAAATAGTTAAGAGGGAATGGAAATATATAAAACTATGAAAAATCAAAAACCAATGTATTTAGAAAATGATTTTATAATAGCAGTATTAGGAACGTTTAAACGTTTCGATTTTTATATTAAACCATCATCAGAGCATTGTTGATATGTGATGTTCTAACTTCTAGTAATATTTATTTCCACATTCATATTTGAATACTATTCAGAAGTTAAAACATTACATATCAATGATAAACTAATGGAGATTTAATATCCAAACAGAAACGTTTGTTAATATTCTAACTATAATAAAATCATCCTCCGAATAACTTCTTTTTTTGAGTTGAGTCACATTCTATTTATAGAACTTTTATAATTCATTGCAATTAATTAAGGGAGAAGTACTATATAAAAAGTCGTCGGGGTGGACTAATGTCGGTATCAGCCAGACAGCGAGGGAATCTATCCTCTTTTCACTAGCCCTAGACCAAGGAGATTATTTTAGCGTCTGAGGTGGAGAGCCACACCTACCATCAGCCCCTCACTTTACCGCACAGATCCCTGTGCTAATCATATGCTGAGTTGGCGATGGCCGGTATCAAGCAAGGAACCTTGTGATTCCTAGCTGAACGCTATACCGATTAAGCTAAACCGGCCCTTTTATTTGATTAACATTTATTTCCCTTGAGAAATTATAAGGACTAGCAGGACCTGTGGATATACCACAGTATGATAATTTAATTACTGCGTGTGATATGTTTACTTAAGAGCTATTGCTACAGAATAATTTCTAAGATTTGCACTTGTCTCGCTGTATCTATTTCCTACAATGGTACCGATTACCTCACGGGCCTCCAACAAAATTTGGGAATCCAGAATTTCAGGATTGCTGGCCTGGATTCGACACAGAATGTTTTTGATTTGCTTAAGGGGTCTGTCTGATTTCAAAATTGTATGATATGTTGGGCTATGGCTTCTAGAAGAAGATCTAATAAGGTGTGACACACTGACACATTGAAACACTAGTGTTCGTATTTATTATTAGAGAAGATAATTGTATAACAAAAAGAAAACTCTAGATATATCGAGTAACTCTATACAATAAAGTATAGAGTTACTCGCGTGGTGTGATGGTTAAAGTCATGGGAAATGGACTCGCCGTCCCGAGTTCAAATCCTGGACGTAGTAATTGCATTTTACTTAGCGCTAATATCCTTGGGAAAGGTATGAATCCTAATCTCCCTCCAGCTATAGGTAAATAGTAGGGCAGACTGGGCTCTTTAACCTTGGTTAGGCAACCGGTCTAGGAGAAGGAAAACTCTGAATTCAAACCTGCTGAACTCCGCTTAAGAAGTTGACCTTGTGTCGCATCCTGCTTGTGCGGAGGGGTTGGTAAAAATATACATTAAAGTATATTGTCCTGGGTATGACGTTAAACTGTATCTAATGGTGAAGTTCCAATTTTGGAGCTCTGGGGAGCGGAGAGAACCACATTATTACCATTGCTCGAATGTCCACTATGACCCGGTGTGGTAGTACCTGTTAGAGCCCCATCTATGAGCTAAATAAAAAAATGAGTTTTAAAAAAAAATTAAATTTAAAACAGCCAACAAGAATGAATAAAACAAAAGTTCTTTGGCATAAAATAACCCGACAAGGCTTGACATGCCTTAAAAACC
>JALAJA010000093.1:0-37500 GCA_023376005.1 Doryteuthis pealeii | reverse complement strand
AAAAGGCCCGTGAAAATCGTCTGACGAAAGCGAAGAAACTTCTGAGCAAAGTGAAACATCCTGCTGAACCACAATCAGGTTCTTTTCCGACGAGAAAAACATTTGCCAAGATCAAAAGCACAACACGCAGAATAACAAATGGCTTGCATAAGTCCAAAGGACACTCCTCGTGTCATGCAGATTAAATGTCCCCAAACTGTGATGCTTTTCGGATGTGTGTCCTCTGAGGGTGATGTGATGCCTCCGCTTTTTTCAGAGAGGGTCTCGGGTTGAATTCAGATGCCTACGCAGTGTTGGTAAACACTGTAGTCAAGCCCTGGATAACAAGGGTAGCCAATGGTAGGCCATATGTATGGCATCAGCATTCGGCCCCTGCCATAATCCAGGGAAAAGTCAAAAATGGTTGTCGGTGAATTTTTACGACTACACTAGTCCCAATTTTTAGCGTCCGATCTCCTCAGATCTTAAACCCATGGATTATTATGTATGTGGCGCTGTTGAGAAAGACACCAATTGCCGTGCCAGTACTACAAAAGTCCAGTTACTAGACAGACATAAAGTAGTTTTTGAGACCCGGTTGAGGGAAACTGTAAAATCAGCTTGCTCCAGGTTCCGGAGCAGGATTGAGGCTGTGATCGACGCTAATGGTGGTTATTCTGAGTGAGACTTGTTGACAGTAGTATAATTTACGTGACTGTTGAATTTCTTTTCAATCCATTAAATTTTGCTGTTACCAAGCACCTTTTCTTTTTCCTTGTGAAACTGTCAAATTTAATACTCCTGTTCCTGAATCATCCGACCGTTGTCCACTTGCCACACACTTTGATTTAAAAATGAGACCGTTTGAATCGTTCAAGTGAAATGTAAAAATATAAATCCGGATTGTCTGGTGTTGCCTATCCGCTGAGTTTTAATTTCTCATGAGTGCCATCACCTCAGCTAAATAATGATCTGTTTATATTATAAGAAAGAAAGGGAAGAGAAAAGACATGCTACATAGAAAAAAAAGAGAATATGGGAAAGATATAGAGGAGGTTGCGCACGCGTAAGCCATAAAGCTAATCTGTTTCAAACACAATGAAAAGATGAAAATAGGGAAAGAAAAAATTGAATATTGAACAATTGCAATAGCTCTTAAGTAAACATATCAAACATTGTAATAATTAAATTATCACATTGTGATATACCCAGATGTCCTGCAAGAATACATTTATTGTCACCCACATATAGCCCTGTTTCGGCGTTTCACGGCTCATCAGTGCGTCTACACAGAGAGGCTGATTCAGGCTGGGATCGAAACTGAATCTATTTGTCATCAATCAGAGTTCTTATCTCCGCGCCACGTTTGAGAAAGTAAATTTACATATATAACTTAAAAGGCCGCTAGAGCACTCTATCCGTTTAGTAGAGCACTGCAATTTAGCGTAATTAGCGAGCACAAGAAAATTCCATTTCCAGAGAGCTAACCCCACCTATATATATATATAAGTAAAGAAATAACAAAAGACTTAGAGATTTAGATTTATAGTCTATTTCAGCTCCCTGAAATAGACTATAATAGACTATAATGCTAAATCTCTAAGTCTTTTGTTATTTCTTTACTTATATATTTGCTCTGTGACTCTACATTAAGAGCACACATTGAGCTCTCAAACTGCAACAGGTTTTTGAAATAAAACTTTGTGTCGTAAGGAACATTTCTTCTCTGGACTTTTGGATTATATATATATATATATATATATATATATATATATATATATATATAGTATTAAGTGTTTCTTTGATAGGATTCGACCAAAATTGGGAACTCAAACGTACTTATAAGATTTGCGTATATGTTTTTAGATATATTTAATATTATTAATACGTGATTATAGGAGTACTTTAGTTCATCAGATCGAAATTTATTTTTGCAATTTTGCCATTTCAAGTCAGGTCTAGTTAATATGATTTTTTCTATTTCTCTGATTTAGCGTTTTATTTTATTTTTTTCGCGTTTGTTAAAAATACCAACCCACAGGCACGCGCAAAGCACACGCGCACACTTGCAAATTAAAAAAAAGAAAAGAAATGATAGTTTGCGCGTATTCTCATTCGTGGTGTTACTTATGAATGTGAATGTTCTAACATCATGGATTTTAGGTTCCGTTCGTCGAGGTTTTGTATGCGTATATATGGGTACGTAAATCTTTAACGTTAGCTGTTTTTTTTATATAAGTTTAAAACTATTCTCATATTTGCATTTGAATATGATTTCATTTCTTTTGTTCAATAGTTTTTCCTGTTTTTTTATTTTTTTATTTTTTTTTATTTTATCATTGCTATTTTTCTTACAGACAAAGTGGCTTTTATTTTTTAATGTCTTTTTGATTATTTGTAGGTTCTTCTTTTTTTTTTCCTTTTAGTTTCCAAAACTGTTTAGAGTGTTCGGTTTAGTTTTAAGTTTTTCATGTGAAGCACTTTCTGTGAGGAACGTGGGTGTGAGCTTAGCTTTTATCATTTTCAATTTAGGTTGTTTGTTCACTGCTGAAGCCCGAGGCCTAAGATTACGATCAAAGACAATTAAAAGACAATATGTTATATAAGAGTAATACACAATTTCTAAGGAATTGGATTGGTTGATTTTGCAGTCTATCGGCACTTGTTGGATTATATAATGGTGAAGAGATATTGTTACACAAGCAATTACATTGTTCCGAGTAACTATTTCTAATTATTAATCTGTTGACAATTATATATCTTTAATTAAAAATTCCCATCTAATACGAATAATCTAAAAGCTTTTATAAGACTTGTAATTATTCTTATCTAAAGATTATCATTAATAATTGTCATGATACGTATATAAATTGAGGTTTTTGTGGGGTAATAGAAATCGTCATAGGAAATAGAGACGGCGCATGAGTTCAAATCCGGGAAGAGAATGTTTGTATTTCATATAGCGCTAATACCATTTGGGACTGCATGAATGGAATTATTCTCCCTTTAGCTATAGGTGAATATTAGGGCAGAATGGGTTATTTAACCTTGTTATAGCAACCAGTCTAGGAGAAGGAAAACTCTTAATTCAAACTTGCTAAATCCCTCTTAAAAATTGATTTCGTGTCGCATCTTGCTATTGCGGAGATATGTAAATTCATACGTATATAATTGCCAAGATGCATTTTGTATCATTCATATATATAATATATATATATATATATATATATATATATATATATGTGTGTGTGTGTGTGTGTGTGTGTGTGTGTGTAAAATAAATGGAAATTAATCCGACAGAATGAATTTAATATTTTGAAAAAACAATTAGTAATTATTATCTGCTGACAGAATCTGTTTCGACACCTTAGTAGAAGGGTCATCATCAACGAGCAAAATATATGAAAGAAAGAAGGGATAAAAAAACCGTTGGAAGAGAATAGGGGGTACAATGTAAACAATAATGTAAAACATGTAAGACATGTAAACAACTTAATAGCTGGATTATATTTTGAACATTTTTGATAATCTCTTACACTTTTTTATATATTTACACCAAACTCTTTTTGAGTTTATTTTTGGATTAAAAATGCTTCTGATTTTTAAAAATAAAATTTATTTTATTTTTTAAACAGTATGCGCATTTTAAAGAATTCAAAAAAAAATTTTTTAAATGTTAAATTCATATATATATATATATATATATATATATATATATATATATATCATGGACTCTCCCGTCAATCGATGTATGAGTGTTCATACAATGAACATCCACACAAGGATTCGTTTATAGTGGTGAAGGCTTGTGTTGGACCATCCACACTTTTTGCCACAGTCGATAGGAAAGAATTGGTGCATCAAGGGTTGCCACAAACCCAATCAACGACCGACCTCAGGAATTTTGAATTCAGAGTTATCTCTCTCCTAGACTGGTTACCTACACAAGGCTGAAGGGTCCAGTCTGCCCTACTATTTAACACATAGCTGGAGGAGAATATATGGATTCATACCTTTCCCAAGGGTATTAACGCTATGTGAAATGCCAACAGCTTCGCCTAAGAATTGAACTCGAATATATATATATAATTGTGAAGATACATTTTGTATCATATATATATATATATATATATATATATATATATATCGCAGTTACCATTAAAGCAGAAAAATATGGCGTCAGACGTTAAGAAGATAAAACCAAACACAGTCTACATAAAAGGAGATAAATCAAACAGATATTATGGAGCAAGCGCTGTGCATTACAACAAACTCATAACGGAAACAATAACTAAACACCACAAAACAAAACAAGTGGATTGGGAAAAGATCATTAATAATGAGTCAGCTAAAATAACAGTGGAATTAAAAATAAATGATAGGGTAATGAAACAATATAAACAAAACGCCTTCATAATCATAAAATACCATAAACCGGACTTCCATAATCGGTCCCAATGTAGACTAGTAAACCCAACCAAAAAACAATGGTACCAAATGAACGACTTCGTGTTATGAACTACCCCTAATATCTCGCTATAAAATGTTTTTATTATATATAGCGTATAATGTTATGCCAGGTTAAAAAAATACTTCTTCAACATATAATGACATAAAGAGAAAAAAATCAAACATTTATTTATACTTTCTAAACAATTAAAATTAATGCAATACCGTAAATAAACAATGTAGTCTAGACCTTGGTGTAGGCTAATGTGCTTCCAAACATAATAGAACCCTACCACTGAGACACAATAGTGTTGATGTTGATTTTTATGCAATTTTCGTTACTCTGTTCTATTTGTACACATCATATGCACAGATGTTATGAATAGCAAAAATAATAAAAAGTAAAAACTTTATTACCTTGAACAATAGCATTTTTATAATTATATATATTATATATATATATATATATATATGAAGAAATGGATACAATAGAAACCTACTCGAGTTTCATCGCTAGAATCATCAGGGTTAAATCCACTGAATTAATCGAGTTACCGATTAATTGCAGCTGATCACGCGTATGCTCATTGAATAAATTTACGTTACAGAAGAACGCTTGTTTACTCTTTTTAAATCTCACCGGAAATTGTTTTTCGTGAATTTTGAAATGAAAGATGCGAATCAATTTGTGGGTATTTATTTTACTATAGTTGTTTAATAAAGTATGGGTTATTGAGCACTTTGTATTTGTTTTATCACGGACTTAACCCCTGGATCCTGTGCACCTCTAACGATCGTGCCCAAATTCACCGGTAAGCCACCCTTTATATATATATATATATATATATATATATATATCAACCCCTCCGCTCGACCAGGATGTCACACATAGTCAATTTTTAAGCGGAGTTTAACAGTTGACTTTCCTTCTCCTAGACTGGTTACCTAACCAAAGTTATAGAGCCCAGTCTACCCTACTATTTAACCACTGGAGGGAGAATAGTTGGATTCATATCTTTTCCCAAGGATATTAGCACTATAGGAAATGTAAACTGCCTCGTCCAGGATGTAAAGTCACTTCGTCGTGCTCATTTCCTACGACAGTAACCATTATACTACGTGCCTCTCTTTGTAAAGGCATACGCTAAGCGAGAACACCTAGCATCGTAGGTACGACAATGTTAGGCCTAGAAAGATGTAAGCTTCAACTGTCGGTTGGGATGTAGAATACCGCGACTGTACCTCTATAGAGGAGTAAGTAAAGTAAGTAAAGTCGTCGGGGAGGCCTAATGTCGGTATCAGCCAATAAGCGCGGGAGTCTATCCCCTTTTAACTAGCGCTAGACCAAGGAGATTATTTTTAGCATCTGAGGTGGAGCGTCACACCTACCATCAGCTCCTTACTTTACCGCACAGATCCCTGTGCTACTCATACACTGAGTCGGCGAGGACGGTATCGAACTAGGAACCTTGTGGTTTCTAGCCGAACACTCTACCGACTGGCTAAGAGGAGTAAGACCCCTCAATTGGACCATTTTTTGGCCGTGGCTGCCGAAACGTGTTGATTAAGGACGGAATCGTGGTGGTTGAGTAATCCATGACATGCAACAATTAACTTTAGCTCTTAGGCTAAACGAGTAGTTGGTGAGGCCCCCTTCGATCAACCGGCTGGTTATATCGAGCCCTAGCACCTATATGATTTTCCCGACCCCATTATCTTATGACAACCCCAACCCTTTTTATCATATATGTGCCATAAGGCGGTGAGGTTCTTAGTATCCTAGGTAGGACATTAAACTGCATCTAATGGTGAAGTTCCAATTTTGGAGACCTGGATAGTGTGGTGTACATCTTCATGGCAATTACTCCCAGATCCACCCTGACCTGCAATAATAGTACCTGTTAGGTTCTCATCTATGGGTTAAAAGAAAGAAAATCACTTAAGAAAAACGTGTTTAAGAATGAGTTCAAAAAATAATTTTCAATACCCATCAAGAATGAATAGAAGAAAACGTCTTCCGCATGAAATAACCCAACAAGGGTTGATATGTCGTAAAATTAAAAACAAAAAAGAAAGAAAGAAATATATCTCGTCTAATGAACGACCCCTTGTTTTTTAAGCGAAGATTGATTTAAGAAAGTCGTCCATTACACGAGTGTATACGGCAATTCCATGTACAGAAATCAAAAACCAAGATCAACTTACATAAAGATATCTACGTTTATGTTTCTCCTAAGGTTGTTTTCGTTTCAATATCTTCTTGTTATCATTTTGAAAAGGAAGCCATTCTTCTTGGATAGGGGTTGGGGACGGGTAGATCTTCTTTTTTTTTCTCCAAAGAGCCATTTACCAATGCGTTCATCGTAGCGCTGATCTTGGACGGTAATCGATTGGCGTATGCTCGTGAGTGGGTGACAGTAGCATGATGTGTGCGAGTCGATATCCGAACGCAGGATCCGAAGGAGAACATGGCACCAGCCGATATGTTATTAGAGACCCCAGCATGGGTAAAGATGTGCCGACGACATCTGTATGCGCTAGCGACGTCCGAATAATGAGACTGTATTGATACCTTTAAGCTGGAGGGGCAGATGCACAATCGATACACAGTCATTCGGCTTCCAAGTAGAGAGACGTTTTCAACATGAATGAATTAGCCGTGACAACTATAGTCCGGTTATAGCATTAAGAAAATATGGTTGCTTCGTAGTTTATGAGATATAGAATAACTTTTTTTTTTAAGAAAAGAAAAAAGAACTTTTAAAAAACACACCTGAACGAACAGTATAACTTAGAAAAGTTGTATCTTGAAAGATATCTAGATTATCCTAATAGCACAATATGTTATGTACCCGTTCATATCGGGTATATAAATGGCGAGAGAATAGAGAGGTGGGTTGCGATGAGACGATGAAGGGTTCTTAATTTTCTGTTTCTTACCTCTTCGGTGGTCATCTTCGTTTAGGCTGATTTCACTGGGCAGGGTTCCTGCTCATTTCTTGTTTGTTAATCACGAAACAAGACTTTGGTGCGTTTTTTATATCATTCATTACAAAAAACCCAACCCAAAAGCATTTCTAACCGCGCGGATGAGATACCGTCATCTCGAGAGCGATGATTCTTAAACGTCTACTCCCACTGGCATACTGTCAGCAACTGCCTAACTAACAGCTTCTATTCTCACCCTTCTATCAACGGGTTTCAGTGTGTGGGGGGATCAAATAGAGATTATCACCTGTTACTAATGCAAACGGTAACTTCCGCTCAATTCAATTTTAGGTACACTTACTTACATAATTCATAGGCTAACCCATGAATTATGTAACAAATGGTGAGAAAACTCATCTCGTTAGATGGTTGATTGGTTGATATGTTTTAACGGCATGTAAACCCATCTGGGTTTACCTCCTGTCTGGAGGTTAGAAAATAATATATGTTGTACATATATATTTACACTTTTTTGTTAATATTTTAGCGATATTTTAGTATCATTGTGGATGATGTTGAGGGATTGCTTTTGTATGGTATTGATCTGGTTTTTTGTTTATAATTTTTGGTATGATTTTATTTCTTTCAAAAAGACACAAATATCATATATGTTGACATTTTCAAATCATTTGCACTAATAAAGTGCTTTCTATGAGAACGAAAGCTCTACATTAATTGAGTAAGTGTTTAACAGTGCAGGGTGTTTGACATTTTTCACACTGTGGTTGTATTCTTGTTTGAATAAAAAGGAGCGCGCAAATCTTGTGTGACCAATGCGTAATCGGCGTACAATGACTTGTTCGTATCTGGACTTTCTAACGGCTGTTATCCGGTCTCCAAAAGTGGGTTTATTAACTGTAGTCTCGTGTGAGGAGTGGGTTCGGTCAATACAGCGACTTAATAGCTTGGCGTTGTGTTGACACGAATGGTAAGTAAAATATGCCGACTGCACTCATGCAGAGGGGTAAACCCCTTCCCCATTGTTGCTCGTGGTTGGAAACTCTTAATGTTTGAGGAGTGGATTGTGGCGGCTGAGCGGTCGATGACTCTAATCACGTGACATGCAACACTCCACTTAGACCCTTACTTAGGCTAGACGTGTGTCGTAGAGGCCCGTCGGATGAATCGTCTGGACATGTCAAACCCTACATGTTGATCGCAACGTCTTGTCAGGTGACTGCCACTCTTTATTCATTGTCTGTTTGTGAGCTCGTTCATGACTTTTCAGTCCTGCCAAAGTCTTGCATAACTTAGAACATATCTGGCACTCATAACGATCGGTGTTGACAGGTGTTGTAAACGCATCACTGTGAACTTTCATGTGACGCTTGAGTCCACCAGCTGTTCGGCACGCTTTTGTGCAGCAGGAATATAAAAAGTCCTCATGTTGGGGATTATGCTGTAAAACCCTAACATCTAGTTAATAACGCATGTTAATCATGAGTACTATATTGATGATTGTTTTGTTTTACGGCATATCAACCCTTTTCGGTTTATCTAAAGCCAAAAGAAGACATATTTTGATAAACAAAGGACTCCGGTTGATTACAGTATCCGCTATTTCATAAGTGGTCACCCTGTTAGATACCCCTTTACATATCGGGGTAGGTAACTGGGATTGAGTAGAGGAGAGGAGATGAGATGGGTTCTCAGTTGTTCTTAATTCGTCGCTGGCCATCTTCCTCTGGGCTTATGTCTTCCTCTACTGAGCAGTTCGTCTCTTCTTATTTCTTGGTTGCTAATAAATAAGCAAGACTTATTTGTTTTTCGAGACGTTTCCTTGGATCCTTGCGTCTGCTCCTTTTGACTAACTAACTAGACCAGTTTCCTTTCACACACCTTTCCTTCAGTCAATCAAAAGTCGGTGCCCAGGTCAACGGTTAATGGTAATTTTCCATTTACCATCTCGTTATTTGAATTTTAACTACATTTACAGACATAATTCGTAGGCTACCCACGAATTACGTAACACCCCTATTAAGTATTGATCAGGCCCATCGTTGCTTAACGATGCTGATATAGTGGGAATAGTACTACGTCGTATTGTTGCATACCCTTCCTCACTGGCACTAAATAATTATAATGTTGCATACCTCTTCTTCTTCACTTACTTGGACATCTATTCTTCTGCTAGCCGTCTTTAGTATTCTGATCGTCTTTGGTATTTCTTCTATCATCTTGACTTGGTCTGGAATCTTCTAAGGTCTGGACTTTCTTGGGGACTTCGGGTCTGGTTTTCTGTTAGTAATTTCTCCTTATCAGAAGCCCTGTGTCATTGTTAGTTTTTTTAATGAACACAAGACTTCGATTTACTTTTGATCTTATTTTATTGTTAAATCCCCACCAGATATCTGCTAACTAACATAGCGCGCGTATGCAGAGTGAGTCGCAGTTCGGCAGTACATCTTCACTGCCTGACGTCCAACTGCAAACTGGGGACTCAAAAGGTCCCACGTGACTTCACGTACTTTGGCGGACTTCTGTAATTTTCCATGGAAGGACCCGGCCATGGTATGTAGGGGGTAATACCCTCAGAATTACAGGGGATTGACAATAATCTTATGCAACCGCATATATTATGTAACAGTATGAAGTAGCACATAGAACAGGACGAGAATAAAGTTCTGTATGAGATCGATGAACCGTGTAAATCTCTTTGTTCTTCATCCAGTGGATGATGTATGATCTTTTGTGAAAATCTCGCTTGAAATGAGTTGACGAGGGTCGGTATCGAACCTGGAACCTTATGTTTGCAAGTCGGACGCTTTACCGACTGAGCTAAACCGGCCCCTTTAGTCTAGTCCAACACAACACTAAATTATGTTAAGAAAGCATCACACGTTGCGACAAAATACTTCAAACGACGACGCAGTATCAACTAAGTTTATATTCATAGAATTTTTATAGTGATTCTTTAAAAAAATATAACTGAATTAGTAAACCGATGAAACCGTCAGAATGTAGCAAAACGTTTCTATTTTTAGCAACCTTTTTTCATAAGTCTGTCGATGTATTATAGTTATTGTATAAGGGAGAGTCAAAAATTATCCGCACAAAAAATTATCACTATCATCCCTATCATCATCCTCAAGTCACGCTGTGAGCACAGATTACCATGACTCTCCCTGGCCAAGCGTTCATGTCGGTCATTGCTCTTGATAACAATGATGAGATGAGATATTACTACTTAGGTACGTGAACTGGTCTACCGATTTTAGAGGCTTACCATCGAGTGTGGTGTCTCAATCTTGTTTTATTATTATTATTATTATTATTATTATTATTATTATGGGGCCACCTGTTGGCCGTGGGTTGCGACCCGTGATGCTTAAGGATAGAACCCAGGTGGATGAGCAGTTCATGACTTGCAATAATCTACTTTGGCCCTATCTTGGGCTAGACAAGCGGTCGGAGAGGCCCCCTCAATCAATCGGCTGGTCACGTCAAGCCCTAGCACCTATATGATTTTCCCAACCCTATTGCCCTTATGGCAAGGCCCAACCCCTTTTTATCATATGGGTGCTAGAAGGCGGTGACTGAGGGTCTACATGTCCTGGGAATGACGTTAAACTCTATCTGATGGTGAGGTTCCAGTTTTGGAGGTTTGGGGAATGTGTAGCACCCTTCATCACCATTGCTCCCTGGTCCACTCTGACCCGGAGTGGTAGTACCTGTTAGGGTCCCATCTATGGTTGAATAGAAAAACAGGAGTTTATAAACAACATTGTATTATGCATTAAGAATGAATTTATTTCACCACTTTGTCGGCATTAAATGACCCACTGAGGTTGATATGCTGTAAAACAAAACAAACCAAACCAAACAGATAATTTACTTCTCCTTCTATGCTTCAACATTTGCGTGAATTTATATTCATACTTTTTTAGTAATTGGTTTTAACAAAGTTAGCACCATTGGAGATCATGTTGTATGGCATTGAATAAGTTCAATGCGTGGTTGGTTGGTTGGTTGGATTTTATGCTATGTCAAGGAAAACTGTGAATTTCAAACCTGTTAAATTTCGCTCAAAATGATCTTGAGCATTCAGTTTATTAGGAGAAATTGCATTAATCATAACACTGCTGATATTATATATGATATCTTATTATAATGGAGATTGTGTGTTTTTCTGTCTGTAACCGAAACTATATTCCTACTCAAGTCGCAATTCTCTTAGTTATTGACATCACATTCTCCAAGATTTTATTTTTATCTAAACCTCAATTATTAATAAAATTGTTTTACATTATTAATACTGTTAACTATGTCTACATACTGACTAAATGCAATTATATTTATATATACAACAAAATAGTGGTTTACATTGCGAACGGGAAGGCTAATTTGCATATTAATATTAAAAAATCGAATTTAATAAATATGTGCTTAGTATTATTGATTTCTAACTGTTTGGTTTTATTTTAATGAATATAAGCAAAAATCTCTTCAATAAATCTTAAATGAAATCCATTAACAAGATAAAATAACTGTCATTTTATTCTTTACTTCCTCTTATAACTAAATAATTAAATTAGAAAAAATAGCAATGAAAGACGAGAGTGACGGAAGAGTAAGTTTCAGTTGTTCCATTTTATATTATACTCCCTCTATTTCAAATCTTTTATTATATACTCCCTCTGTTTCAAATCTTTTTATCTGTATTCTTATTTAGTTTCATTAGCCTTTCTAATTTAATACAATATTTTATTACATTAAAACTTAAATACTTGCACCCGGAGGGTGCATATATTTGCTAGTTCAAACAATATTTCTAGCAATAAGAGATTTAAAAAGTATGTGTATTTAGCCAACTACACCGCACGAGTAGGATGCGACAAAATGTCAATTTTTAAGCGGGGTTTTAAGCGGACCTTGTGTCATATATTACCAGTGGTGAACTGCTTGAGTAAATACCTACGCTTCATAAAGGTATTAGTATTATTAGTAAAAGTATTAGCGCCATGTGAAATGCAAACAACTTCGTCCAGGATTTGAACTACGGTCCCTGATTCCATTTCTCTAAACACTTGATACCATTCTCTCTCTCTCTCTCTCTCTCTCTCTCTCTCTCTTCTCTCTCTCTCACACACACACACACACACACACACACACTCACACACATACACACAAACACACACGCACATACACACATATATGTAAATATGCATATATATATATATGTATACATAGGTGAATGGTATCTAGTGTTTTCGTCCTAGAATACAAACAAAAATGAGAACTCAAACGTACATATAAAGATGTTGCGTATATACATATAAAAATCAGTGTATATATATATATATATATATATATATATATATATATATATATATATAATATAGATAGATAGATAGATAAACATATGAAAACCTTGATGTATTAGAAATAAATTAATTCCGGATACCGTTACTTCTTCAAGTTTGATTCATTATATATATATATATATATATATATATATATATATATATTATATATATATTATTTCATAATATATATATATATATATATATATATATATATATATATATATATATATAGTGTATTTTTAGATTTAGTCGGATACCATATAACCATGGTAGGGACGAAAACATACACCTTGTATTTAGGTATGTAGGAGTTTCTTACAATAACATCATAACAACAAAAAGTCTGTACTATATATAAGCTGGGGGTTGGATGATTGAAGCACGAGTAGCCAAAAAGCAAAACTTTTCTATTTATTATTTAGACATAAGAGCAACATATTCGTTTCTATCCAAATATTTATTCAAGTCATTTAAGATGGAATGTTATTGTAATATCATGTTGTTGTTTTTTTTTTAAGTTAAAACCATTCAAAAAAGCAATTACAATGGCGTTTCTGAAACAACGTAAAAAAAGCCAAAATTGATTGATTTTATTCCGATATCAACCTATTTTCCGTCGAATTACCTACGCCATTTCGCTATGGAAGCATTTCATATTCTTGTTATTTTTTTTCTTAGTCTGGCCACAGGTCCAGGTTTCTAGCAGGAACTTGGAACTATGCATAGTTTACAGTTTGGCGCAGGACCGGAAGTATAGGGAATCCAGTGTGAATCGAACTCACTATTCAATAGCAATGGGCCGACGGGACTCGGATTGGTAGTACCAGTTGGGGACACATCTCTGAGTCAAATAAATATGTATGGGCAGTGATGCTGATAGCTTTTGGATTTAGTCCGTCCTAGGACGCACATAGTTGCTTTGAATGTGTCCCAGGAACAATTCCCAACTAAAGGTTCTTGATCGATTGTATTTATAATCTGGGGAGAAAACTAAAGCCGTCTAACTATCCTGTGTAATTCGTTTTTAAGAAACTATTGAAATGCATTTACAATTAGCTTGAAATGGTGAGGAAAGAAAAAAGGAAGACACTAGGACGCATGGATACGATATTACTGCGTCCTTTTAGATTTGTGTACGTCAGAGACGCAGGACGCGTATTTATCAGCATCTCTGTATGAGATAATGCTTAAAATGGTTTTGAACTAGAGTAAACACTGGTTCTTAAAACAATTGTCATTGAAACTATGAATGAAGTCTTCATCAGTTTAAAGTGATTGTAAAGATATGTTCTTGTGCCAATTATAAAATTGGAGAGTTTAACTGTTAAACTAGGTTCGACATAGAATAACTCAACAAGGGTTGACCTGCCATAAAACCAGGCAACAAACCAAAATTAAAACTGTCTGTTGAATATATATATATATATATATATATATATATATATATATATATATATATATATATATATATACTCGGATATATCAGAAGTATTTTAACTAACATTTACTCCAATGTTTATTTCATGTATAGGTCTATTATTATTATTATTATTATTTGAGTTTTCACATCAGTGCTAGCTGATGGTCTTTCACTGGAGTCTGAGTGACAGCAAGTCTCCTCAGTTCCAGACTCTTCTGAGTATTCTGCAAGATTGCAGTAGTGCAGTGTTCTGAATGGTTTCAATCCTTCCTCTGATATCCAAACTTTCCAAACCCTTTTCTAATGCTTTTGGACTGTTCCAAGTGCACCAACTTACAATTGGTATAACTTTCACTTTCATATTCCATAACTTTTTCATTCTCTGGCAAGGTCCAGATATTTGTCAATTTTTCATTTGCTTTAACTTCACCCTGTGATCCGCTGGCACTGCAAAATCCACCAGTTGACAAGTTCTTTCTTTTTTTTAATCAACACTAGGTCTGGTCTTCTTGCTGGGATAAGGTGATCCGTTTTAATTCAAAGTCCCAGAGAATTTTGTGCGTTCGTTCTCAAGAACAGATTCTGTTTATGCATATACCATTTTGTTGTTGTCAAAATTTAATTTCTTGCATAATTCCCAGTGGATCACCTTCCCAACCCAGTCGTGTCTAGTTTTGTATTCTCGTTGTGCTAGTTTGCTACATTCGCAGAGTATATGGTTAACAGTCTCATCTATTATTATTATTATTATTATTATTATTATTTTATTATTATTATTATTATTGAAATCTATGTTAGTTTTTCACACCAACATTAGCTGATGGTCTTTCATCAGACAAGATGTCTCCTCGGGTCTCAAAGACTCTTCTGTGTATTCTCCTTCGCATATCTTTATGTGTACATTTGAGTTCTCGATTTTGGTTGAATCCTATCACGGAACCACTTGATACCATTAACCTATATATATATATATATATATATATATATATATATATATGCGTTTTTGTGTGATTGTGTGTGCATGTCCATAGTCCTCTTCTTAGTCATATCATGTGTCTTCGCCTTTTTAACTCATTGTTTACTTTACACTGCTTACAGCGGCTCTCCTACCACAATGAATCTATCGTGAATTGTTGGCAGCGGCTCTCACATATGTCACTTGTTTAAATTAAAAAAATAACTACGTGAACACCTCTGTCATCTTTCTCTTTGTCTGTGAATCAACCCCGAGGCTGATACTTGTCCTTTTGCATAGGAAACCAGTTGAATGGAATAATACCGAGAAAATTTGGTATAGCCATGGGCGAAATTTGGTTGGCAAAATGTTAAATTTATATGTCTGATTTTCATACCAAAATTCTCTTTCGTATCGGGTTCTATCACTGACCGTGTGTTTGTTCCTCTGCTTGCCTCTGTTGGCGTTTTCTGTATATAAGGTGTGTGCCAGATGCCCACTCTTACTTATAGACTCGCCGAGAACAATGTGACCAACCTATTGGCCAACCACTGCAGTGCTCTGCTACTGATATTGTTATTTATATCGGCTGTTCTGATCTTAGCTACTCACAACTACCTTGAACCTTCGTGAACGACGGAACATAGGATTATATCACTGGACCTTTGACACTACGTAGGATTCCATAACTCAGGACTTATTCACTTACCAAAGGATTCTATAGCTCAGGACTTACTTACTTTAAGTCCTTTTCAACTGGCCAAGGATGGCGGTCAGAAACTTAACAGCCTCATCTCAGGTCCTTTTTCGATGATTGTTCTTTTTCATGAAAGAAACACTGGGCATATTTTCGTGTACACATTTCTATTTAATTCCCCCGATACATTTCTATTCCGCAAGCACACGTGGATGCAGAGACACGTCTGCCCACAACCGGCCCCTGTGTTCTACTTGTTGCGATTTTTGTGGCCATCCTTAGGCTTTAAGCGAGAGCACTCCCCAGCAGAGATCCCTTGTGTTAAGCAGAACGCGATCCTTAGTGAATAAATCATTGGGTGCTCATTGGTGTCCCTCAGTGTTGGGTATGATCCTTTGGTTGTTCCTTAGTGTCCCTTAGTGTCGGGTATGATACTTTGGTTGTTCCTTGGTGTCCCTTAGTGTTGGGTATGATCATTTGGTTGTTCCTTGGTGTCCCTTAGTGTCGGGTATGATCCTTTGGTTGTTCCTTAGTGTCCCTTAGTGTCGGGTATGATACTTTGGTTGTTCCTTAGTGTTCCTCAGTGTTGAGTATGATTATTTGGTCGCAGGCCCGTTCGTCAATGTCGAATGACGTGCAAATGAACGGCTGTCCATATCGCCTATTAAATAGTTAACTAACCACGTATTCGAGCTGTTGATTGGCCTTTGTTTAATCCCCGTGACCACACCAAGTCTATAAGTTTAAGTGGTGTATTTTAGGACGCCTTATGATACAAAAACTCCAACAGAACTAATCAAAATCCACTTTTCCAGAGTCCTCTTCTACCACCACCAGAGAATCAGCCTCGAATCAGGGTATTTAAATAGTGGATGTGTTAATGGCGCTAAATCAGGATGTTTAATTGCTTGATGTGCAAAAAAAACAAAAAAAAACAATTCAGGATGTTTAATTGATAGAAGAGCTAACAGAGCCAAGTCAGAATGTTTAAGTATGGTATGTGATAACAGTCCCAAATAAGGGTGTCTAACTATTGGTGGTGCTAACAGACCAAAATGAGCATGTTAAAGTGTTGAATGTGTTAAAAGACACAAATTGGGACTTTTTGAGAATTGGATATTCTAACAGCCCCCAAATCAGGATGTTTTATTGCTCGATGTGTTAAAAGACCCAAATCTGGATATTTAACTGTTGGATGTGCTAAAAGACCCAAATCTGGATATTTAACTGTTGGATGTGCTAAAAGACCCAAATCTGGATATTTAACTGTTGGATGTGTTAAAAGCCCCAAATCTGGATATTTAACTGTTGGATGTGCTAAAAGCCCCAAATCTGGATATTTAACTGTTGGATGTACTAAAAGACCCAAATCTGGATATTTAACTGTTGGATGTGCTAAAAGACCCAAATCTGGATATTTAACTGTTGGATGTGCTAAAAGACCCAAATCTGGATATTTAACTGTTGGATGTGCTAAAAGACCCAATCTGGATATTTAACTGTTGGATGTGCTAAAAGACCCACATCTGATATTTAACTGTTGGATGTGCTAAAAGACCCAAATCTGGATATTTAACTGTTGGATGTGCTAAAAGACCCAAATCTGGATATTTAACTGTTGGATGTGTTAAAAGCCCAAATCTGGATATTTAACTGTTGGATGTGCTAAAAGACCCAATCTGGATATTTAAACTGTTGGATGTGTTAAAAGACCAAATCTGGATATTTAACTGTTGGATGTGCTAAAAGACCCAAATCTGGATATTTAACTGTTGGATGTGCTAAAAGACCCAAATCTGGATATTTAACTGTTGGATGTGCTAAAAGACCCCAATCTGGATATTTAACTGTTGGATGTGCTAAAAGACCCAAATCTGGATATCTAACTATTCGATGTGCTAAAAGCCCCGAATATGGATATTTAACTGTTGGGTGTGCTAACCTTTCTCTGGTTGGAATTGATGCTTGTAGTCTTTACATATGCATCCGAGATTAATTAAAAAGATAGAAATTGAATTTATCAGATCAGATAATCCTTGGCTCATCCTCCACATCCCGATAATCTATTCTGTTCAAAAATTCTTGCACTTTAACAAATGGTTCTTTCTCATTAATGGTCGATTCAAAACACGACAGGCCTTAAGGCAAAGATCCTTTCTTTTAGAATACAATTCACCATATCAGATGAAAGTCTTCGCAAAGGTGAAGGCTGACCCGTGCGTTCGTTTGCAGTGAATAATGGGTTAATAGATCCTTTCTTTTTCATTCACATATTTTTTGGTATTTTCTTCTAACTTAGCAGGAAATTGTGGAAGTTAATAATTCTCTGTCTTGCGTCTACGCTAAGCTTCTTTGTCTTCGTCATCGTGTTGTTAACGTAAGAATAACAATGGTGACAATCTATGCACCACGTGACGTCCTTTGCTGGAATTATCACAAATATTATACTAAATAAAGTCTATCCCGATGAAATAATTATGTAAATTGCTTATACTTACACGAACTGGTAAATGTAAAACGACATTTTCTACTGTACAAATTTTTTCTTTTTTCTAGTTTGCATAAATTAGTTATACTAGCAAATATATGCACCTTCCGGGTGCAAGTATTTAAGTTTTAATGTAATGAAATATCGTATTAAATTAGAAAGTCTAATAAGAATGCAGATAAAAAGATTTGAAACAAAGTGGGGGTAACTTACTCTTCTATCACTACCGTCTTTCATTGCTGAATTTTACTTATTTAACTACTTAGTTAAATTAGGAAATAAAGAATAAAATTACACTTATTTTTTCTTGTTAATGGATTTCATTTAAGATTCATTGGAGAGATTTTTGCTTATATTCATTAAAATAAAACCAAACAGTTAGAAATCAATAATACTAAGCACATATTTAATAAAATCACATTTTTAATATCAATATGAAAATTAGCCTTCCCATTCACACTGCAAACCGCTATTTTTTGTATATATAAATACAATAGCATGTTATTAGTATGTAGATATGGACAACACTAATAAAAAGGTGAAGCAATTTTATTAATAATTGAGGTTTAAATATAAATAAAATCATGATGAATGTGATGAAAATAACTATGTTAATTGTGACTCGATTAGTAATATAGTTTCGTTACAGACAGAAAAACACACAATCTCCATTATAATAAGATTTAACCTATTGTTCTGAAATTTGAGTTGTATGTTCTGTTTTTGGGATTATTAACATATTTTTTTAAATACCAGCATCGTGCGGGCAATAGATTCTGAGAAATGGATAAAAGTATTCAATATCTTTAAACTTTGCAGGTCAACTTGAACGTTTTCGTGTTAACAAACAAAGATTTCCTTCGGCTGCATATCGACTGCACATGTTTGCATTAGCATCCGCTTACATCGCTTATTTCTTACATATTACATTATGATTCTTGTTTGCACAATTCAATAAATGTCTTTCGAGTATCAATGAGTAGACTGCCTAGTGAATATAGCATTATGTATAACCACACATATTAGTCATTCTTTTTATTATCTTCATATATATTTCTATCATATATTGACACTATATATATATATATATATATATATATATATATATATATATATATATATATATTTCATTATTATTATAGTAGCTTCGGTTCTGAACAAATATCAAACTATCTTTTCGGCCCAAATAATGTTTGTTCAATATATGTGAAATAATAATAGAAATAATTGTTGTCGTAGACGCAGCTCCACATCACGATATTGATCTTGCTATGGAAAAAATCAGAAATCGTCAATAATTTAAAATTGGTTGACTTTTAAACTTTTTTAATAGCATTTCCGAATTCCCTGGGTAAAAATTATTTTAGGAACCAATTGTTTAGGAGTAGGGGAGCTCTAGAACTCATTTTACAGACAAAAATAATGTACAAAGAGTCACCATTTTTTGCGACCCCCTCAATATAGATAGATAGATTGATAGATTGATAGATATTTACCAACCCATCCTCACGAGCAGGATGTGACACATGGTCAATTTCTTAAGCGGAGTTTAACAGATTTGAATTAAGAGTTTTTCTTCTCCTAGACCATTTGCCTAACCAAGGTTAAAGTGCCTGGTCTGTCCTACTATTTAACCATAGCTGGAGCGAGAATAATTAGATTCACATCTTTCCCAAGGATATTAGCGCTACGTGAAATGTAAAACAATAGCGTATATATATGGGGTGGGGGATAGCATAGACACAGTCAACGGTACTTGGTGACTGTCAGTTTATAGCCTATATGATCATAGCGTCTCCGCTTCCCCATTCTGAGTGATATTGCCTATACTGATTGTAATATTACCAGGAGTTCAGTTGATTAAAAGATTCGAAGTCTCTTGTAATTTTTGTGTATATAAAGTGTGTGCCAGTTCCCGGTCTATCATCATCATCATCATTATGTCGCGCATACAGCACGGGTATCCATGACAATCTTTCGCCAACCTTCCCTATCATTCATTGCACCTGGGAGCTCCTCTGCGTAGCAGCCAGCATCCTCACATAGCTGGTCAATGTAGGTCCTTGCTGGGCGCCCCACACTTGCATGTCCATGTGTTGGCTTCCATAGGAGAACGTCGCTCACGAGTTCATCCTTGCTTCTCCAGCAGTGTCCTGCATGTCTTGTCCGTCTCGCTGTGGTTTATTCCTTAGCCAATCGCTGGCCATACTGCGTGGCTGATATATTACTTAAGCGCTGATTCTTTCTCAGTCTACTAGCAACCTTTTACGAGGGAACCTAGGATTCTCAACCTGAGAGGATTACCAAAGGAACCAAATCGGAGGACTCTCTTCCTAGAATCAATTGACCAATTATGGCCCTTAAAAACTTAACAGTAATAAGTTGTTTAACTTCTAACTTCATGAAATTCAATGGAACAGAAAAAGATTTAAAGTCTTTTTAAAATTCTGTTCAGACGAAAATGATTATTGTAGGTATTAATTATATCGTGACCTTTTGCGAAACACTATCTGTATTGATCCTGCCCTCCCACCAAGCCCAAAATATGACACTAGTTAGAGTACAGAGTTTGCCTAACCAAAGCTAAAGAGTACAGCTGCCCAACTATTTACCCATAGCTGGAGGGAGAACAGATGGATTCATGCTTGTCCTCGTGGCATAAGTGCGTATTCAAACACAAACAAGCACTTCTAGAGATTGAATCCGAGTCGCTGGTTTTATTTTATACGACTGTTACTCTAAACACAAGACACACTACTTGTTTTTCATCACAACGACACAGACTATTATTGTATGCCAGTAAACAGCGTATTTTGCGTAAAATACGAACTATTTATGGTTAAATGTTATATGTTGCAATTATTGGTTCCCGCAACGCAAGCGACAGGAGAGCGACGACTTTGAAATAAGCAATCTGACAAAAAAGATAGGAAGGTGCGTGTTCAAGTCTCGTCGGGTATCTTTTTTTTAGAATATATCTCTAATCAACTCTTTACCCACGGCTATAAAATGACAATATTTGTAAGTGGAAATAATTGATTTTAACAGTTTGTCAACCCGTCTAGAGGTTAGGTAATCGCGTTCGTGGTATGTCCAGATTTACATTTTTCAGATAGTTGTTTGAGAGTTTTTTTGTTTGTTTTGTTTTTCTTTTGTGTGTGGGTTTGTTTTTTTTGTTGTTTTTTTTTTTACACGACACTTTCTCATAAGAAAACGAATAATTTTTAAACACATCTATTTCACCTATCGATTAAATCCTCACAGGTGGAGTACTCTACAGATATAAAGCATTTCCGAATTCCCTGGGTAAAAAGAAAGTACTCTACAGATATAAAGAACTGGATTGTTTAGTATGTGTCTTGATTCAAAGTCTGACACTTTGAATTAGTGGCAACGATATTAAAGCTCCGAAACCACGCCTGACTTCAGGTTTATCGTCTGATGATGACTTTAGTCTAAGGTAAACAGTGAAGACCTGACAAAGGCCTGAGGATACCGCGGCCTGAATGCTGTGTTTATACATACCACAATAAAGATGAGAACAACAGTCCGAAACATTAAAATTATTGGATTGATCAGGTTTGGTTTCTTTGCGTGTATATGTGTAGACGTGTGTGTGTGAGACAAGTAGGTAAACATACAAGTTTCTTTTTTATCTATATATAAATTGTTATTGCCAAACCGATCTTGTCCCATTTTTTTTATATTTTATATTTTACATTTTTTATTGTTTGTTTATTTTTCACCCACCAGCAACTTCCGGCATTAAAGAAATTGTAATCTTTGGCTATCTGATTTTTAAAAATTTTCTTATAACATCCTTTGCAAATCCTTTCCTTTTACTAAAAGAGTGGGGATATTTGAAAGCTTAGAATAGAAGTGTAAACTATATATATATATATATATATATATATATATATATATATATATATATATATATACATACTGCGTTTCAAATTATTAACGAGGTGACATTTTTTTATTTTGTACAAAAAATACCGAAATTTTCACAGTATATAGGAAGTAGGTGTATACGCAGGCAGTATAAAAATTGTATTGTTCTGCACAACAGGAAACAAACGGTGGTCATTTGCATTATCAACATGATATAGAAGTGTCCCAGACATTAAACAAGTGTCCTTATACTCGTGCAATTATGGGTCGCAAATGTGACTTGACCCCTTCTGAGAAAGATATCATAACATCTGAACTTTCCAAAGGCAAGTCTACATTAGAAATATCCAAAATAATTGGAATATATCACCAAACAGTGAAAAGATTTGTTGCAGCTCCTACGAAGGTATGTAAGAGGGCCGATAACGGTCACTCGAGGGTTGTTTCCCGACTTTCTTTGTCACGAATGAAACGTAAAGCTGTAAATAACACAGGCCTGATGAGTGGAGCAATTTTCAGAAGCATTGGAGAAGCAACAGTGCCCAGAAGTACTCACTGTCGTCTTTTGAAAAAGGTCGGGGCATCAGTGAGTCCAGTGACAAAGCCTCGATTGACAAAAATACATATGCAAATAGATTTGAAATGGGCAAAGGAGAACATGATGGTCCGTTTCTAAAAAGTACTGTTCACAGTTGAAACTCGTGCAACACTTGATGGCCCTGATGGCTGGAGCAAAGGTTGGTCGTAAATGGACAAGATCCTCATCACCGCTTTAGACGCCGACAAGGAGCAGGATGTATTATGATTTTGGCTGGTATTATTGGAGGTATCATGGTTGGCCCGCAGATGATTATATAGCCTTCCTCATAGAGCACCTGGAATCTTGGCTATAAAGGCAGAGAATCACCTTCAAGAAAACCATCATATTTATGCAAGATAATGCTCCTTCACATTCAGCGCATAAAACTACGGAGTACCTGCAAAAATTAGGCTTCTGTGGACCTCGGAAGATGAACTGGCCGAACACTTCTCCAGACTTAAACCCAATTGAAAACTTGTGGGTCATTCTGAAGCAACGTGCTTATGAGGATGAACGCCAATTTAGAAGCAAAGATGACTTGTGGCAGGAAATAGTCAAAGTATCACGTGAAATTACATCAGAGGCGATCCAGAAATAGACATGTTCGATAGACCAGTGCCTTTTCCAAGTCATTTTTTAAAAAAGGATCACATATTTCATATTAACTAACTTCACTATCATTTTTAATTCTTTTTACTTTTTTTATTTAAATTTAAATTTCAATTTCAATTTAATTTTATTCCAGTTACTGTATGTATCCATGAAATCTATAAATGAAACAATAAAAGTATTATTTTCTTTTTTACCGGGGATTTAATTAGACCTCGATAATAATTTGACACGTGAATAATTTAAGTAAATTAGGTAAATGACCGTAACTTCTGTTACAATTTTTACGGAGTAGGTGTACGTAGAGGTTGACATTATTCTCTGATAATTCCGTTAAATTCCAATCAGTAGTTTGTCACTTCTTTAATAATTTGAAACGCAGTATATATATATATATATATATATATATATATATATATATATATATATATGTGTGTGTGTGTGTGTGTGTGTGTGTGTGTGTGTGTGTGTGTGTGTGTGTGTGTGTGTCTATATTGTTTATTTATATATATAACTATTTTTATATATATGTGTGTGCATTTATATACTTAAATAAATACACCCACTCTCTCTCTCCCCCCATCTATCTATATATATATCTCACACACACACACACACACACATATATATATATATATGTGTGTGTGTGTGTTTTTTTGTATATATATATGTTTGTGTGTTCGTCGTTATTTAATACCAAAGGTATCCTTGTATATTAACAGTCGTGGTACTATTCAACCCATAGCTGGACAATACATTCATCTGTAGTATATTAGTCTTGAATTGAATGTTATAACGCGACTGGAGTTCAAAGTCACTTACGCCGATGTTGCTAACCAGCATATTAACCACTACGCCAGAGGATAAAAAAATGGTTCAAGTATTCTTGCTTTTCCAACATGGCGTTTCCTGTTATTTCATTTTGTTTCATTTTTTTGTCGTTTTTTCCCTTTGTAGTTTTCTTTAGCTTTCTTAAAATTAATTTCCAACATAAAACTTTTGCATTCATCATTATTTTTCTCTTGCATCCTTGAATATTCATCGTTATATTCTTTAATCCAATTTTTACTTTCAAGGTGATTATTAGTTTTTTTAAACTAATTTAAATACTACTGGATGATTTTAATTCTATGCTCATGCAACGGAAGGTCTACATAGTACGCATAGTTTCTGTAGCTGATGGAATTTTCGAATTCTTTTATTTTAGCTTTGTGATATTCACTGATATAAGGGAAGATCACAAACTATCTATATCAAACATTTCTTTCTAAATACTACTACCACTACAACTACTACTACTAATGATAATAATAATGATGATGATAATAATAACAATATAACCATTACGTCACATGGGATTCCATATATGTGGGCATTTTGTACTTAATGCTGGCTTTGTGTGTATGCCTATATGACTTCTCATTGAATGGTCTGTGTTTACGTATAAACCTTTCAACTGGACCTCAGTGACGAATTAACGTATTCTAATTGATAAAATAAAATATATAAAAAAAAAACTCTATGGATTAAGAAATCCCTTTTCCCATTGAAAATGAGGGAAACAGCACTCAGGATTCTCAGTATGAACGCTAATTTCAGACAAGATGACTAAATTAAGCTTTCACGGACGAAGGGGGAAAAAGAAATCGATCAACCGAGAGAAGAAAAGGAAAAACGGAATCACTGCCACTGGCTGGAGATGTATGATCAGATAAGGTTACCACCAATCCACCCAAGAGGCCGGCTTAATTTGATTGGTGGAAACTCTGACAGACTGATATGCGCAAAGTGAAAATAACCAATCACATGGTATCTAACCGACCAGTTGATCGCTGGAATCAAATGATCAGACCGCCGTTCTCCTGTCTGGTTCTTGAGACAATCTCATCGGAAAAGCTAAGCTTCCTTCATATTCATTAAGACTAATTGTATCTAAGAAGCCAGCACCATTGTGGACTTCGCTACAAATCGATTGTCGACTCGACAATTGTCCCGAGCAGAAGCAGCAATGATATTAAACCATTGTAATTGAGGTACATTAAAATTTATTTAATTATCCATTAACGAAAATAGAATTATCGGACGATGATAGGCATTTGAAAGAACTTACGAAATGAACAAAACGAATTGCGTAGAGAGGCTTTTAACGGGCTGGATGCTTTGTTCTCCGATCATGTACAAAGAGAGAGGACATTTGGTATTACACCCGTGCCATTTATTCCAAGTTAGCTTGAATCGACCAGGGCACTCACAATATGCCTCGGGGGACTTGCTCCGCTTTCACTGGTATAATTTATCTTTGAGGATATCAACTTTGTGTTGTGCAGGTCGTAATTGAACAAAGCGGACAATACAACCAATGAAAACGGAGTTGATTCAAACAAATGCAACCAATGGAAACAGCCGTGACTCGCTTGTTCGAAATAGTTTTGCGTTTATTTATTATTGCTATCATGATAAGTTTTTGTCGGTCAAACGAATAATGCTAAATTGTCTGAGTAACAACGATTGGACAGTTACGGCATATATCCAGTCTAGCTTTTTTCTATAGATAATATCGATAACCATTGTAACTTCATACTTATATAAATGAATCATTTTGTACTAGACTCATTCTTGTAAAATACTTACGTGAAATATTCTATACCGACTGAGCTAAACCGACCACTCAATGAAATAAAAAAATATATATTTTGTACAAGACTCGTTTATTTTTTTTCAACCTACCATACTTAATAGTTTTTCAAAAATATTCTTAGAGTTAATACAAACGATCAAAAGAATCCATTAAGATAGACTTAAGATTAAAGAGACTTCGTTAATTCGTTTGCAGTTGATTTTCTAGAGCGCTTTTCTGCTGGTGGGGTAACTAAGTGTAAAGATAATGCCCTGCGCCAGAAGACGCCATATTAGCATTCCTGATATAATAAAGATGTTATTGACATTGAGAAGCTTTTATATACAACACAAGGAAAGTGCATATTGACATAAAAAGGAACCAGTGAATAACTCACTTAGTGAATAACATTAGCCACAAAAAGATATTGTTTATTTCAATTAATATTATATCTAGCGAATTCTAACAACAAAACATCGTTCTTTATTTTATTTGTCTATTTTTATTCAATATAATATACAATATAAATATATTATTCTATTGTTACTGCCAGTTTTACTATCAATGTGAATATTACTTTTAACAATCTTTCTATTACTAAAAAAATCTCATTAGGTTTGCATATATATATATATATATATATATATATATATATATATATATATATATATATATATATATATATATATATGCATATATATATATATATATATATATATATATATATATATCCACACACTCGCACGAGCAGGATGCGACAAAAGGTAAATTTCTTAAGCAGATGTTTAACAGACTTAAATTCAGAAATTTCCTTCTCCTTAACCGGTTGCCATTCTGTCCAAATATTTAGCCACAGCTGGAGGGAGAATAGTTGGATTCCTACCTTTACCATTGTAAAGTGCATCTAGCGTCGTCCAGGATTTGAACTCATGCCGCCATGTCTATTTCCTATAACGATTACGCATGTTAGTTTGTTTCCTTAAGACTGGAGGAATTGGAAATTAGAGGAATCGAGACCATCCATACGACATTTTTAAGATCGTGAAGAGTTCTGAAGATTTGAGGAGACCTTCAGTCGAAAAAAAATGCTCTAACAATAATAATAATTATATCACCAGTCCAATTTGAACCCCAGCCCCAAAGTTAATTTCCTGCAGTCTGGAGTCGCGCTCATTAGTTAATCATCTATATTTTGATTTAACGGTAATAACTCTGAAATTCTTTCATCCCTATTAGATAGAAGCGCGAGGTGCGATGGTTAAAGTCATGGGAAATGGACTCATCGCCCTGAGATCAAATCCTGGTCGTTGTAATTGCATTTCACTTAGGGTTAATACCCTTGGGAAATGTATGAATCCTACTCTCCCTTCAGCTATGGATAAATAGTAGGGCAGGCTGGGCTCTTTAACCTTGGTTAGGCAACTGGTCTAGGAGAAGGAAAACTCTGAATTCAACCTGTTGAACTCCGCTTAAGAAATTGACCTTGTGTCACATCCTGCTCGTGCGGAGGTGTTGGTAAATATATATTAGATAGAAGCACACATATCATGATGGACCTCTGTTGCAACCTAAACCCAACGGTTTTTACTGATATTGCAGTATATGAATAAAATTTTATTTATATTTGTCTATAGGCATTATAAAGAAAAGACTGCACAACATAACAGTTTATCTTTTATTAAAGTAAAAAGTAAAGTAAAGTCGTCGGGGTGGCATAAAGTCGGTATCAGCCAATCAGCGATGGATCCTATCCCCTTTTTCACTAGAGCTAGACCAAGGAGATTATTTTTGCGTCTGAGGTGGAGCGCCACATCTACCATCAGCTCCTTACTTTACCGCACAGATCCCTGTGCTACTCATACGCTTATTCCATCTCTTTCTACTCTATGATATACAATATGAATATAGAACTCTATTGTGATGGGCAGTTTTGCTATCAATGTTAATATTACTTTTAAAAATCTATATATTACTAAAACCAGTTATTTTATTTAAAAGCTTTTACGTTTTTCTGGTCAGTTAACTTTGAACCACGTATCTTTAAGGCGTAACACAGATTCTCAAAGATACGTTGTTTAAAGTTAACTGACCTGAAAAAATGTAAACGTTTTTAAATAAAACAACTGATGCATTATATCTTTCATTCATGAATATATCAACACTGGAAATTTCATTAAATTCGGTTAATTCCCTGATTTTTGGTATTTCTTTTCTTTCGGCGGGTGACTTACGATGGTGGAATTTAGGTCCGTTAAGTTCGATTTGACCCGAGAACTTGTATCTTTCGAATTCCAAGTGACTCCTCTAGCCAACCAAAGGGAGCCCATCTACTTCTCTTTGTCAGGGTTTAGCTTCGGTACTAATGACCTTTGACCTGTCATCTGGCAATTATGCTTCTGTAAACGTATGAAACATCAGTTATTTAGAGTAGCGAGATTTGAATTGGACATTTCTTCACAGACATCCAGAACTGGAGTCTCACCATCAGGTGCAGTTTTGTGTCCTACTCAGAACACTCACCTAGTTATGAAATTGATATGACGTTTTTTTTTTCTCTTTCTGTGTTGATAGTAATAAAGAAATTCAAATTTCAAGGAATGTACTTATTTCTTGTGAGTTGGACGCCGAGGATATGGATAGGCTTGCTAAACGGAGGTTCATGCCAGGAAATCAGGATGGAAAGCGAAAGTAAAAGTAAAAGTGAATGAATGTGAAAGTGAAAGTGGATTACATCAAGACGCCATAGGGATTAATTAATGAGTACGAATACCGATCTAAATCGCTTACTTTGGAGAGATTTTGAAAGCTTCATCTCTTTTCCAGTCGTTCGCGGTGTTTGTCGCCGTTTTCTTGTTGTCAGGATTTGCGTCTCGGAATTAAGATTAACAAAAAAAAAATCTCTTTGTGATACGGTGTTGTCTGCAAGCTTGATTTGACTACTTGAATACTTTTTTCTTTTTCTTTTTTTTTCTTTTTCTTTGTCTTTTTTTTTTTTTTGGTACCTGATAGATTCTTCCTCATGTTCCCCTACCCCCCCCTCATATATAAATAGACAGAACTGAGACGGATCAGTAGACATTTTGTTAGAGCTTTTTCTTCCACATGATTTAATGCATTATAATCTTGCTCTAAACTGTCAGAGAATTTAATGCATTGTACTCAAATCCATCCAGACGATATCGTTGATTGTTTCTTTTTTATGATGTTATAAATATGAAAATATATTAAATGCTTTTAAGAGAAATGATGGTGACCAAAGGTGAAGCAAGGATTCGCTTAGTCAATTCCCAATTCTTTTTCCCGGGATCTAACACATACAAGCACACGCACACACAAACACACATATACATACACACGATCATTTTTTACCAGAAACGTCTAAGAATCTTTGTCTTGGGACAAATATATATGTTTGAAAATTAGCAGTAATGGATAGGAATACGTAAAACCATTTAACTGTGTGCAAACAAATAATAATAATAATAATAATAATAATAATAATAATAATAATAATTTCTTCTGAGTTTTTCACATCAGCTAATGCTGCTGGCATTTCTTTAGAGTATGAGTAACAGCAAGTCCCCTCAAGTTACCAGGACTCTTCTCAGTATTCTAGCTGATTTCCAGTTCCTCTTGGTTTTTTTTTCAAAACTTTTGGTGTTACATAACTAAGGAGCAGTCATAATTTATCAACGTACCTGTAGTTAGAATTTTGATTAATTTAAAATAACGGGGTCCTTTGGAAAGTTACTCGCCGATTTTGGACGGTTAGTGACCTTTTGATTTGACCCTTTAAAAACGTGCCATTACAGACGCGTGAGAGTAAGTTTGATTAGCAGATTTTCAAGGAGAATAGACGTTGTTATCAGCTCACGGGATCCACCTCACCCGTGGCGGAATCAACATGGCCTTGGGGAATAAAGCTTAATTACCGTAAAACACCAAGTCTTATTATTGTTAATTGAATATTAAGACAATGGCCAGCCCAACGAAGAATTAACAAAGAAAATCAACCCCGAGTAGATATAAGTCACCCCAGGGAAGATAGCGGCCGATGTAGAATTGACAAGAAAAAGCAGAAGTGTAGCAAGTAAGACCTATCATCTCTATTATCTCTAATCTATCTAACTGTCTGTCCGTCTGTCTCTCTCTCTCTCTCTCTCTCTTCAGTATAACTTGTACCCGAGCATGGAAGCGTGTGGTATAATGGTTAACGTCATGGGAAATGGACTCGTCGCCACGAGTTCAAATCCTGGACGCGGTAACTGCATTTTCTCTTAGCGATAATACCCTTGGGAAAGGTATGAATCCTACTCTCCCTCCAGCTATGGGTAAATAGTAGGGCAGACCAGACTCTTTAACCTTGGTTAGGCAGCCGGTCTAGGAGAAGGAAAACTCTGAATTCAAACCTGTTGAACTTCGCTTAAGAAATTAACCATGTGTCACATCCTGCTCGTGCGGAGGGGTTGGTAAATATACATACCCGAGTATGTTAGAAGGGTATATAACATTGGAGACTGTTCCAAGGGCACCGACTACAATTCATATCACCTTTACTCACATGTTCCATTTTTTCAGTTCTCTAGCAAGGTTCAAGTACCTGTTTATATTTTGTTTTTATTTCATTTTGCACACCGGAACGACAAAATCCACCAGATGCCAAGTTCTTCTGTTAAAATGGTCACAGCTATAGAATTAGGAATGCGTGCCGAAAAAGAAAAAAGAGATGGATGAAGTAAATAAAATATGTGCGGAATCTAATGCAACTGAATTACAAAAAAAAATAAAAATGTGTTTTGGGTGCGGTGGAAAATGGCACGAGAGACGCACACAGTGTCCAGCATGGGGAAGATGTGCTTTAAATGCAACAGTAAAAAACATTTTGCCAGACTTTGTAAAAATGAACAATGGGGAAACGTGTCGCATTACATACAAGAGACATACGACATACCGTTTCTTAATATATCACAGTCTGCTAATTTGGTTGGAATTACGGGATTTTTTTTTTGTATCTCAAAATCTCAGAGAATCTTATGAGTCTTAATCTCTGGGAGGGATTCTGGTTTGTGCATCTAACATTTCGTAGTATTGTCAAAGTTCAATTTAAAAAATTTCCAATGGATCACCTTTCCCACCCAGTTTGTGTCTGATCTTGTACTCCCTTTGTTCTGAGCTTTATTCGCTTAATATAGGATTTATATAGTACTCCTTTCTTACGTTTTATTTCATCTCTTTTTGTTTGATGATGTCCACTTTTAACATTTCCAAGTATTTGTAGTTTTATTTTTATCTCCGCGTCACGTGATGACTTCCTGATTATATGGTTCAATTCCTTCAGTTGTTTCTCTGTTCTCTTCCTTGATTTTGTTCATTTTTCAATCCGAAATTCCATTCGAATATTCTTGGCAGTAGATTCTTAAAGTTTATATAAAGGTAATAGTTCTTTATTCATTCTTGGCAAATATCACCCATATATTTGAGGGGGTTTCTCTTTTCATGTGACTTTGTAAATCTCTAGCCACCTGTGCATGTTCTTAGGTTATAATTCAGTGGTTTCATTGCAATTATAAATAGCTGGGGAGAGAATATTTTAAACTTCTTTCAATTTTTCCTTCTTTTCTTCCTTCTCTCTTTGTTGATTCTTCTTTCTTTCTACAATTTCCATATTTTATACTTCTTTCTTTCCTTATTTCTTTCTTTCTTTTTACAATTTCCTTCTTTCTTTCTTTCTTTCTTTTTTTCATTTTATACTTCTTTCTTTCCTTATTTCTTTTTTTCTTTCTTTTACAATTTCTTTTTCTTCTTTCTTTCTTTCTTTCTTTCTTTCTACAATTTTTTCTACTTCTTTCTTTCTTTCTTTCTTTCTTTCTTCTTACTTCTTTCTTTCTTTCTTTCTTTCTTTCTTTTTTCTTTTCTTTCTTTTTTCTACAATTTCAACCTTTTCTTCTTTCTTTCTTTCTTTCTTTCTTTCTACAATTTCAACCTTTATACTTCTTTCTTTCTATTTTCCACAATTTTAACCTTTTTTACTTCTTCTTCTTTCTTTCTTCTTTTCCTTTCTTTCTACAATTTCCACCTTCCATACGTCTTTTTTTCTTTCTTCTTTCTTTCTTCTTTCTTCTTTCTTTGTACAGTTTTTAACATTTTATACTTCTTTCTTTCTTTCTTTCTTTCTTTCTTTCTTTCTTTCTACAATTTCCACCTTCCATACGTCTTTTTTCTTTCTTTCTTTCTTTCTTTCTTTCTTTGTACAATTTTTAACATTTTATACTTCTTTCTTTCTTTTCTTTCTTTCTACAATTTCAACCTTTTATACTTCTTTTTTTTCTTATTTTCTTTTTTCTATAATTTCCACATTTTATACTTCTTTCTTTCTTTCTTTCTTTCTTTCTTTCTTTCTTTCTACAATTTCCACATTTTAAGAGGCTATTGGGGACAATTTTTTCATAATTAGTAAACATTTCAACTCTCTTTTTCACAAGTCCTCTTACACGATAACCACCGCTTTTCATACTCACCACCTACTGATCTACCGGACTCTGTCTCTGTCTCTTTCTCCTCTCTCTCTCTCTCTCTCTCTCTCTCTCTCTCTATATATATATATATATATATATATATATATATAGAGAGAGAGAGAGAGAGAGAGAGAGAGAGAGAGAGAAAGAGTGGAAGAAAGAGACAGACAGAGATCCAATAGATCGGTAGGTGGTGAGTATATATATATATATATATAATATATATATGTGTGTGTGTGTGTGTGTGTGTGTGTGTGAACAGTTTATCGGTAACTTTCATAGATATATTTTTCTACTTCTTTTTATTGCTATGTCTATCTGTATGCAGTTCTTTTCTTTTAATGTCCTTGAAATGAATGTATTGGCTTTTGTCTCTCACTCTGTGAATGGGCCAGTCCCAGATGATGGTGACAACATTGACCTTCATGACCCTGCCCGCCAGATGTTCATACCACATCGCTGTCGTTTTAATCATGGAACTCCTGGACATCTTCCAGCGCAACTATGCCACCGTCTTGTGTCGCCGAATGTACTTAGTTTTTACTGTTCTGCCTAAAACAATATGATCTGTAGTTTCTTCGACTTTCCTACACTTCCATCTTTTATTGTTAAGAATTTTTCACACCAGTTTTTCATACTGTTCTTATTTGTTTGTTTGTTGATGGCTTTTTTTACAGATGATTGAAGGACAGCAAGTCTCCTAAGATCTTCAGGATTATTTCTAGTATTGAAGCTCATTTAACAATTCTATGGTCTGGATTGGAGTTACCCAAGAATCCGTTAATTTTCACCATTAGTTGTTAAAATTCCTAGCATATAAATGTGTGTGCGCATTATCTGAAATGAACTTAATTGTTATCAAGAACACATTTTATGATATTTTTTGTGTGAAAGCATGCAGTTGTATTGTTTTCGAAACGATTCTAAGATTTTTTATCTCGCATGTACACTTGAATGTGTAAATGTAAATAGCTACCGTCTTGTCTCAAAGTGAAAGTCAGTTGGCTAAATTCCTAGCATAAAATCATCTGTGTTGGAATTTTGTTGTATATAAGGCATGAGGCGAGTAGTCACTTCTACTTTATAGACTCGTTGACTATCACGTGACCTGAGAAAGATTCCTATTATCCAATCACTGGCAGTGCTGCTGCTGCTGTTGGTGTATTTATAGAGGCCTGATTCTAATCTTAACTCATTCACACTCGGACGTCGGACCTAAATGACACACTATCCCACAAGGACTTATTGGTTTACTCACTTGTTTACTTTAAGTTCTTTTACAACTGGAACCAAGGATGGCGGCCAGAAACTCAACAATCTGAAATGAATTTAATTGTTATTAAGAACACATTTTATGATATTTTTGTGTTAAAGCATACAGTTGTATTGTTTTCGAAAAAGTTTCTAAGATTTGTTTATTTCGCACGGAGACTTTCAAAATAGCTACCGGCTTAGTTCAAAATGAAAGTCAAGGGAGGTTACTCTAATTGCCTTATTTGCTAGGAATTTTAACAACTATATAGGTGAAAATTACCAAGAATCCTATGTGTTGTATTGAACAAATCATGGAAACAACACCTCACAAAAAAAGAACTGCTGAAGAATCGTTTCGGCATGCTTTCACACAAAAATATCATAACTTGATAACACATGATAATGTCAACTAACTCCAATCCAGACCAAAATGAGCTTCAATACTAGAAAGAATCAAAGATCTTAGGAGACTTGCTGTCCTTCAATCATCTGTAAAAAAAAGCCATCAACAAACAAACGAATAAAAACCTCAACACTGTAAAGTCTACAATCATATTGTTTTATAAAAACTAAGTGCGAGTTCTCATAAGGCACTAAACTACATCTGATGGTGCGCGGCTTGATTTCTGGAGTTCGGGAGCTCTGGGGAGTGTGGGGGACCCTATCATTGCCATTCCTGCTAGTTCCACTCTGAATTGCAGTGATCGTACTTTTTATAGTCCCATCTATTGATCAAATAGATCTGTTAAAAATTATAAGTATTAGATAAGGATACTTGCTTCCATGTAACCATTACTTATTTGTATTAAGATTCCACAGGTGAATGTGGCTTATGAGTTCATCCTTGCTTCTCCAGCAGTGTCCAGCATGTCTTGTTCGTCTCAATCGGATGGTTTATCAGATAGGGGGCAAATGGCCGTACATCTGCTTCCTTGTGGGGTGTTTCCACTGTTAAGTATCTGGTCGGCATCCTAGGTTCCAGATGTAATAAGTAAGTAAGCAAGCCAATAAGAATCCGGTGTTCTTTGTAAGTCCTACGTCCAAGAGAATCCAAATGTCAATGAAATAAGCTCAGAATATTGCCTCTATTAATACAGCAGAAGCAGCAGCAGCAGTGCCAGTGATTGAACAATAGAAATCCACCCCAGGTCACGTGGTAGTCAACGAGTCTATATTTAGGGGTGACCATTTGCCCCATGCCTTATATAAAACAATTCAACATCCACGACTCGTTCAAGATCGCACGCAGCATTGTTGTGCAGCTCCCATCTAGCTTATCCCCCAGGCGCCTCGTTAGGGGTCCAAGTGGTGCAACCATATTACAGCCCTGACACAACCACAACGTGGAAGAATTGTCGTTTTAACTTGTCAGTGATATCGGAATTCCATATGACTGATAATAGCCGTCCAAGCCTTCCCTATTCGAGCATTAACATCGCTTTCTGTGGATGAGAGATTACTACCTATGTATGTGATTTTTTTCTATTGGCTTACCATTGAGTGTGGAGATGTCTCCTTTCTTTTTAAAACATATGTACTCAGTTTTATCAGAGTTCACATAGAGGCCGATCTATATTGACCAGATCTGTGCGGATACTGGGTGCTGAGCAGAGGACCTCCTGGGGACAATGGACGCTAGAGAAGGTTGGCGAAAGATTGTCATGGATATCCGTGCTAATTGCGGGACGTGATGATGATAATGGTGATTAAGATTAGTTACTTGAAACTAATTATTTACTAAAGATTATTATTTGTTACTTGAAACAATATAACTGTATGCAAACAAATGATTATGAAAAAGAAACTACTTTAAATCATAGTAGTGTTAGGTTAGTTAATTGGTTGGTTAAATTTATGGCAAGTCAAACTTCGTATTAATAATGATAATTTATTTGCATATGATCATGTATTCCAATAAAATACTAATACTTTTTAAACATACATATATATATATATATATATATATATATATATATATATATATATATATATTACCGGATAAGAAAAATATTTTAAATAATAGATTTGAATCAATCTGCAATTGTAGAAATAGATTAGGTCGGTCACGAAAATATTATTAGAATTACAAAATTAAATTTAACTAAATAAATTTTTTTCTTAAATAGTTATTAATTTTGAATAGGATAAATACAAAAAAGAACAATGAAAAAACTATAAATTAGTAATATTCAACCCCTAAAATATAATTAGAATTGAATTTTAACTTCTTTTGCTAGCTATTATTTAGAATTAGAATTAAATTAGTATTAATACAGAAATGAGAACTAAGGAATAGATACACCTATAGAATAAGCCGCATGCGAAAATTGAGAGATAATTTTCAAATAACGTCGGTTCAACTGTAAATATTCGAAAAGAAATGTATCTCTGATTAACTAAGGAATTAGATCGAAAGCTGGTTACCTTTCGGTTATGAGATCAGATCCTCTTCATCTCAGAGAAAGGCAGTTTTTCTTCTGCAGTGTCGTATTGTCTATGTAAAAGGAAAGTCTGAAACGAAACACAACTGTTTTGACACGTTCAAACATTTTGATTCTCTCTCTCTCTTTCTCTCTCTCTCTCTCTCTCTCTCTCTCTCTCTCTCTCTCTCAGTCTATGTCTCTGTCTCTGTGTCTCTCTCTTCTCCGTCTCTCTCTCTCTCTCTCTCTCAGTCTATGTCTCTGTCTCTGTGTCTCTCTCTTTCTCCGTCTCTCTCTCTCACACACACACACACACACACACACACACACACACATACACTTCCTCAGTGGCTTCTCAAGTGAATTGACTTCAAACTTCAAAGAGACGCCCTGGCACTCTATTCTACTATATTTTCACATCCCCTCTCTCTCTCTCTCTCTCTCTCTCTCTCTCTCTCTCTCTCTCTCTCTCTCTCTCCTCTCTCTCTCACACACACACACACACACACACACACATATATATATATATATATATATATATATATATATATATATATATATATATATATATATATATATATATATATATATATATATATATATATATATATCCGGGTTAGCTCCGTCGGTAGAGCGTTCGGTTAGAAACCACAACGTTCCTTGTTCGATACCGGTCCTCGCCAACTCAGCGTATGAGTAGCACAGGGATCTGTGCGGTTAAAGTAAGGAGCTGATGGTAGGTGTGTCGCCCCACCTCAGATTCTAAAACAATCTACTTGGTCTAGCGCTATTGAAAAAGGGATAGACTCTCTGCTGATACCGACTTTAGGCCGCCCCGTCGACTTTACTTTTTTACTTTATATATATATGTGTGTGTGTGTGTGTGTGTGTGTGTGCGTGCGCGCGCACGTGTGTGTGTTTGTATATACGAAAATAAAGGTAAATGATAAAAGTATTCTATAAGAAGTGTTCGATCTTATTACAGGTATGAGATATAACAGATATTATGATTATTGACTCAGAATTCCGTTACTTGGAGTTTCATGTTATATGTATAATCATCATTCAGTTTGACCTTATGCCATGAAACCATCGAACACTTTTGTTATGAAAACTTTTCTTATTTGCATTTCTCTTTTAACATTTTTTTTTTCAGAATACAAGGTGTGTCACAAACATATCGAGATCGAAGCTGTATTTACCAAGATAGAACTGAAGAATGAATGGAACGTTATTTTTTTTCGGAAGTGTGTCAAAAAGTATAATATTCTCGATTCTTTTTTGACACACCTTGTATATATATATATATATATATATATATATATATTA